>JADDOH010004666.1:0-43135 GCA_016648135.1 Agrypnia vestita
AGATTCCAGCTCAGATTCTGGGCCAAAGAGATCCGTGGCATTGATTCATATTCACTTTCCATTAAAATTCGAAATCACACATTTAATATTATTATTTTTGACTTCTTCAATAAATTCAGAATGATTTAGTGGCGACATTATTGTAACGAAATGGCAAAAAAGATTATGCACAGAATCCCTAATTTGTTTGTTTGTATATTTTTTATTTAGTTGTAAAAATAACACATTTTTTACATCTAGTAATTAAAACATAAATGAACACAGCAAAGCAAACATAAATATTACAAAAATATATCCACATAAATAGAAACACATTTTCACGTCTGGCACAAAATAAAGAAATTTAAAAAAGAAAATAAACATCTAACAACATAACAGGATCATACATCAAACTTACTTTTCACATATTTTTCACTTAACCGACAAAAAGTAGTGAGACTTTTTAATTCTTTCAAATTTGCTGGCAGTTCATTGAACAATTTAAGACCTTTATAATACAAACTATTTTGTGTTTTTGCCAGTTTTGTTTGTGGAAGCCTAAAATCCCCCCTACTTCTCGTAGGATAAGTATAATTTGTCGATGACCCCAGTAACATCGAAACCTCTAAGACCTTCCACTACGTTCTGGAACACACTACCACACTCTGGAATTAGGAACCTTCTTCTAAATACTAGAAAAATCTAGAAGCTTCGATAATCCAGTTTTTAGATATAAATTGCGCGGATCTATGCCGCCGCGGAGAGTTGTCGTGTTTGACATGTCGGTGCGAAGTCGGCCGCGATACGCGAGACGACGCCCAGTATGGCCAGTCCTGAGGTAATCGAAGCGATAATTAAAGCGAAGTACCTAATTGGCGAAATAAATAATACGTGCGAGACTCGGATGGAATGTTCTAGTTAATGTTAAACACGTATTACCCAGAGATAATACAGTATTCATTTACGAGTGATATATTGCGAAATTGTGTAATTAAAATAACAGCGTTAAGTTTAAATCGTTTTAAGTGACTGTGTACATTGGATAGTTGATTAATCATTAATAAATAAATCGCTAATTAATTTCCAGTGTTTTCATTCATTCCTCCCGCAGCCACGACACGTTACATTACTAACCTTCGGGTACCGGAAGATTATAAATTGAATCTGCGTTTGCGTTTTAATAAAATATAATGTTTTGAAAATGTTCTATAATATTTTTAATTATATTTCTCATACATTTTTTTTTGAAAAAGGATTTTGAAAGGGATAGATGCATAGAATCTAGAATTCAGTACATTCTAAATTAGCATTTTAAATTAGCAAATTAGTGAGTACATTCAAAACATTTTTTTAATTTTTTTGATATTGCTGCCTTTGCTTTTATACTCCACATATATATTTCCATCTCATAATATTTATATTTTCATCTCATATGTATTTATTTTTCCGTTAATTTGTTATTTTTATTTTCTTTCATGTTTCTTTTCTTTGCAGTATTTAATTATGTATGTAACAATGGACAATTATTTTGTTTAACTTATAATAATAAATCATTCTTCTTCCATAATCATGCACCTAGAGGCAGTGATTAGGTTTTGTGTGATCGCCCTGCGCTGCTAACACTCATTTGAGTGTTAGCAGCGCAGCGAGGATGACCGTTTTAGCATTAAATTATGGAGGTCCGTTGGTTCGAATCCCGGTAGCAGCTAAAATATTTTTTCATTAATTTGATTTTTCTTTATGTCTTTCTAATTAATTCATAAAAATTTGTTTTGTAATTGCATATTGTTTTTTAATAAGCTTAATTACACCCAACTATTTTTTTACCGTAGATACGCACGCTCCTGTCTAACCTCCTGTTTGAAAGTCTGTGCTCGAAAAAAGTTTGTACAAATTTCACTATGCCATGGCTGTCTGTCAAAGATGTTCCGTTATATAATTGAGTTTGTACTAAATTTCGATTTTATGGATATTTTACGGAGAATCTGGTATTTACAGCTTTGCAGTCTGTACAGGGAGTTTAGATTCTCGATGCACATATAAGGTCTCCGATAGCGTGGGCGGGACGCCTGCAACGAATGCTTGATTCACGAATCCTGAAAAGGATAGTCGGTGGTTCCGCTGAGAGGACAATGCGAAGAAGGATTCCAAGAACCTGCTGCTGATGAGTAACTGTCGAGTGGGCAGCAGAAGATGGACATGGAGCGGAAAATGGAGAAAGGCAGTACGCAATATGAGCTGTAGCGCCATTGTAGAAGAAGATTTATATTTTATTGTATTTTATTTCTTCTTCTTAAGGCAATCGTCTAGCAGAGTGAGAAAATTTCACCATTTTATCTCATATCTTCTCTTGCGTTTTTTATCTGATTTTTTTCCCAACATTTTTGTAGGGAAATATCTCATTTAAAAATTTATTCATCAGGTTACGTATATTTTAAAGAAATAAAGTTACCAACTATCTAAAAAGGATTAAAAAAAACACACAAAAATTAAAAATAATCTAAAAAACAGTGTTTTTTAAAACATAAATTTCATGTAAACAAACTAACATATTTTGCTATAATTGTAATAAATTATAGATAAACGTTTACTTTGTAATATTATTGAATAAAAAAGACATCTCAACAGGCCGTTCAGTCATAAAAGGCCCACAAAGTGGAGCAATTTTCTCCATTTTTAAAACATTGAAGGTTTTGTAATTTATTAATCAATTATATAATTTAGTTTGTGACATTTTAATAAAATATTCGTATTTAAAATATATGTAACTTGATGAATAAATTTTAAAATGAGATATTTCCCTACAAAAATGTAATAAAAAACGCAAGAGAAGATATAAGAAAAAATATTGAAATTTGCTCATACTGCTATCGTCTATCGCCTTAAAGGATATTTTTGTAGATTTCCGCACTCGCCCAACTTGAGGAAATATTTCATAAATGCTCTTTCCGTTGCTTCTCTTCATTTTTCTTCACTGCGATTCACAAAGGTGTTAAGTCGGAAATATCGGACTTCAGGATGAGTCCGATAAACTATTTCTTCCAAAATGGCGTCGTTTATATTGCCAAGAGAGGTTAAGTGCATTTTTGAAGTCTCACAAACAGTCCACATGAATCTAGAATCAGCTGGGCTATTCTTGCAATCACTAGAAATATGGAAAAACTATTAGGACGTTCTCAAGGCATCGCGGAATCAACGTTTAGAAGGCAAGCGGGTGCTTGCGCGGAGTTGTTGCTTGTGTTGCGACATTTCGGCGATTCCACAGAAATCATTGGCGATGCAGTATGGCTAAGGAGTATAGGCAACGACAATAAATTAAGGCTATTACTTAACAGGCGTTTGGAAATAAGTGGCACTTAAGTTACTGTGATGATAATTTAACTTTTTGCAAAAAATAAGCCAGAAATATTTTTAAAAAATTCAAAATTTGATATTGCATATCTCCATAACTATTGATATTAGGTCATGGTTGCTTGAACATTTTAGACTTATCTAAATTCGATCTTCATTATTTCATTCCATAACCGATAAATTAGCGTTTATTGGATAAAGGACACACATATACATACAAATCAATATATATATATATATATGATATATATAATATATAATAATATATATATAATATATATATTATTAAACATATTTTTCATTTATTTAAGGAAACGAGTCCCGTAATATTTAATACGAAATAAATAAATGAAATAAAGAGAAATACACACAATCAAATAATCAACTGAAAATTAAATGCTGGACCTGGATTTCGAACCACGGACCTCTGTGTAACAATATAACTATCAAATATTGACGACTTGTTAAGTCGCTGGGATAGTGAAATTGGTAACACGCTGTGCGCGAAACACAGAGGTCCGTGGTTCGAATCCAGGTTCTAGCATTTAATTTTTCAGTTTTATTATTTGATATTTGTGTATTTCTCTTTATTTCATTTATTTATTTCATATTAAATATATATATATATATATACAAAGAAACCCACCCACCGGTGGTTATGGTGGTGGATAGTCCTTGGTGTCACATCGAAAATATGCGAGTTTGGTGGGGGTGGCTGTGCGCGGGTGGGAGTGGGTGATGAAAATGTGCTTTCTAGCACATTGTTTTTTTTATGGGAAGGCTGCAAATGCTTCAGATTATTTCAAAATAAGCGCGCCGACTGTGTCGGTAAGTCTAAAAGGTTCCGGAAAAACCTGCTCTAGAAAGTTCTGGAAGGAGAAGGTTCTAGAAAATTCCCGCAAGTTCTATAAGGTTCTAAACTGAGTGGCGGAACGTCGGTCAGGTCAGAACCTTCTAGATCACACTGTCGGTGTGTCTAGAAGGTTCCTGTACATTCGATAAATTTCTTAAAGTTCTGGAAGGAGAATATTCTAGAAGGTTCGCCAAAGTTCTATGACGATCCAAACAGTATACTAAAAATCTACGCGTGCGAAGCCGCGCGGGCACAGCTAGTATAGGATAAATTGTAGCAAGCCTCCGGGCCACTACCTACCTCGCTAGACATATAGAAATACCTGTCCCGAGGTAGGTAGCCTTTTTATCATTTTACCTCTTTAGATCGATATCTAATATCTTACATATGAAAGAAAGTACTTACAGTAAAACAAGAGTAAAAAAAAGTAACCCATAAAAACCAAGTTTTTATTACACTCCCTTTCTTTGTAAAATATAACAACAATTAAAGACGAATCAAAACATACAACATAACACTAAACTTACGGTAATTTAATATATTTCTAAAATGTCAGCTAAGATTGATAATTGATAAGACACTTCATGCTTTGAAGATTAAATTCTAAAAACATTTGTCAGTCAATTTAGATTTTCGACATTCGTAGTGAAGGACCTATTATGTATACCGACGGAGTAATTCAAATTTAGAAAATATTCCGCGACGTTATCGGGCCGCCGTTGCTCATCAAACATTTCTAATGATTCCAATTTGAAAAAACCAATAAAATTTCTAAAAATCCGTATTTATTTTACTTACTATAATTACTAATTATTAATTTTTTATTAAATAATTATTAATTTTTATTTAACTAATTATTAATTTTTTTAACGAAAATTTGATAGATCTTCTTGATCGTCGCCACGAGTCTACTTGCCAAGTTTCAGCTCGTTGGATCACGGGAAAAGGGTGAAAAATCGATCCAAAGTTCTTTTTGATGGTAAGCCGGCAAGCAAGCAAGCAGACGCCAGTAAAAATATAAAAGTATTATGCGAGACGTAGGAAAAAAATGGAAATAAATGCAAATGGTAGTTTTACATTTTTTTTATTCAATTGATTCAGCAACATTGTAGATTGACATTTTTAAAAAATATTGATTATATTATTTGCATATATTAACTTTTTTTCTAGAAGTATGTATAAACAACTAATAACAGCGTCCTTTATATTTATTTATTTTATTTCTACGGTTTACATCTATTACAAATAAAAATCAAATAAAAAAATTAAAAATCTTATACATATCTAGATAACAGTGTATATTATATAAGTAAATATATATCTGCATGCATGATCATTTACAAATGTATACATATACCTACATACATATGAAATTTATAAAACAGTATCTTTTATAATAATTGTTGTTTTTTGTTTGCTAGGAGATTTGATTATACAAGAATAATCCGTATGTAAAATGTGCCCTAAATAGACGCAAGGGGGACATTCTGATCCACAAAAGAAGTGACAATCTCAAATAAAAGTAAAAAATATATAACAAACCAGATTCTGGAAGATGATCCTGTTAGAAGCCTCAACAACCAACGAGCTTGCTTGAGAAGATGTAGCAACGTTGATGCGATTAGATTTGTGTGTCTGGATAGAAAAGTGCAGCGCTAATAGACACTCTCTGCATACTCTCGCGAGTACCAGCGTGATGTTAAGTTATTTTGTTATAAATAGAGTCAACTTAACAACTTATGTAATTCTCTTCTCAAATTAGAAAGGATGGAACGCCAAGACACATAATTATAGTCCATCCGATGTCGGGGCGTTACATATCATCAATTTTTTTAACAAGTGTTTTTTAACGTTTAACAAGTTTAACGAAAATTTGGCATTAAATAATTAGAAAATTCTGAAAAACCGTATTAATATCAAAGCGATATAATTCACATCCGCTATTAATTTCGCGCTGTCCTAAAAATCAGCAATTATTATGAATAATGCTCAACAGCCGAACGATACTAAAAATGAAAACAGTCAAAAATGTCGGCGTTCATTTCGACAAAAACAATCGCATTATTTTCGTTCGGAGTCGTTTTAATGCGGTCCATATCAGTTTAACTGGTTAAAAAGAAAAGTGTTGGCTGGCGCGGACGAGCATCTCGGCAATGGTCCACGGAGCGGTGACAGTGAGATCAAAGCAGCCCATTCGCCTCGCCATGCTAACGCTCCTCATTTATCTTCATATCTGGCCGGAGATCTGGAAGCCGTGGCTGGCGAGGGACGCCAATTGAGCGGTGGTCCAATCTCGGCTGTCGTCGGATTTCAGGAGAATTTTTCTCTCGACAATTGACGTCACGGTGGTAGAGAGAAAAACCACTTTTCATCAAAATTTTTAAAATAATCTAATTGCAAAATATTATAGTTTCATAATAGCGACAATCTTTGCACTCTGACCATCTGAGTTCAAATCTTTCAGATGGGTTTTCAAAAAGAAGTACAGTAGTGATGGTGAAGTGCGTTATAAGGCAAGACAAGTTACTAAAGGGTTCATCTAAATTTCTTAAATAAAATAACTTTTTGTTTAACACCACTTTATTGAGTTAAAACCAACTAGTTTCGACTCACAACTGGGTCTAAAGATGTTTAAATAGTGTAGGCTATTCAGAATTTGCAATTCATTTAATAGAAAAAAACCACGCATTTGACCAATCTTCGGGTGTAGATGTACTTCATAGAAATGATATAGGTATTCGTCTCAATAATTTAGAAGCTTTAGAAATAAAAAAATCCTTAAAAACAAATAAAAAATATTTACTAAATAAGCAACTAGATTTATCGCGTAGTCCAATTATAGATATATTCCCCTTCCAATTAACTACACCCACCCATACCCACTCTCTTTCCCTCAACCCCCACCACAGTTGACGTTCTGTCTCTTTCTTCCCTTAATGCTTTCTTAATTGTTCGTAATTCTGTTTTTATTTAGTTAATATCCGAACCCTGATGAAGACTCAGTTGTGAGTCGAAACTAGTTGGTTTTAACTCAATAAAGTGGTGTTAAACAAAAAGTTATTTTATTTAAAGATATTATGTTTCACCACAATGTGTTTGCTTCGTGTGAAAAATTAAATTTCTTAAGTTGATGGGCATCTTTGAAGTTTAATCTATTTTGATTTATGTGTACCTAATTCTTGTAACAAAATTAAAAAGGTGTTATTGTCGCCAGAGGCATCCTAGTGTTTTGAAACAATGCAGAGTAAGAGATTGAGAAAGTTCATGTGAAACTTAATCCCTTTACATCACCGAAAAAATCAATAAAAAACTATCCAATTAAAACGTGGTTTCTATTTAAATCTTCTTCATTTGTTAGATCCTTGATCTATATTGACAGGTTAGTCCTGGTCCTGTGACGAGGACGTCCAGCTCTCTCTCAATCTCTTTGGTGGTCTCCCTGGTGGTCGGTGGCTTAGAATCCCGCCCATCACGGCTCAGGGAAGTCTCGTCTGGTCCAATCTCTTGACATGGTCCCTCCAGAAACGCCTTCTCTGCCTGCTCCATCTCACAATATCTTGTATATCGCAGGTTCTGTGGATATATACATTGGAAACTCTCTCTGAGGGTCTCGCCTGCAACGGGTCTTAGAGTCTTCATCTCTATAGTTCATCTCGGTAGTTCTGAGAAGGTGTTTAATTCTCACCGTTTCCGCTCTTGCTTCGATACCTTCCTCGTGATAGGTTTTATGCAAATTTTATAAATTCTGGCTTTTCTTTCCACTAGCATGTTTAAATCCTTTATATTGAACTAGCCATACACCGGTTGAAAAATCACGGGAAATAATTATAATTATTAACGACCCTTATCATCTAGAGTTATCGTTCCAGCAAGTTATGGACAGACAATGAAATTATTGTATTAAGATAAATTATTTTACAGAAAAACAACTAGCACTGTTTTGTAACTGTTTTAACTAAAGAGATAAATTCTAAAGTGTCCATGATTTATATAATTTTAGAATTGCTCAAGATAGTTGGTACTTGCTCGAACATTTGAGATGAATTTGCATTTGTATGTATGACTGCAAATGTATGTAAGAATGCATTGTCATCAACATCAAGTCGATGTGCAAGATTTCAGCTCGACTGGATGACGGGAAGCGTGCTAACTTTCACATCTTAACCAAGATTTTTACACAATAAATCAAGTCCGGCGGATAACTTTATGTATATAAAAGATTTAATGTATGTATGTATGCAAATATAAATACTATTTTATATTTATTCCTAGTTACTACTTATTCAATTCAATGTTTACACAATATTACAAATGTTTACAATGTTTACAATGTTTACAGTGTTTACAAAATTAAATTAAGCTTTTTTCATTGTTGCTGAGTGTCTTGGCAGCAAGTAACACTAAATTGATTTGACGCCCTGCCTGCTACACTAGTAATTTACTGTATTATAGCAGACAGTGCTCTTCCAGTAGTATATATAATGTTCAAGAATATTTATTATTTGTATAACATTTGTGAATCAATCTTATTGCCAATTAAAATTAAGTAATAGTAATAATTAAATGTTTACAATTTAATAATGGTGTTAATTAATTATATTATAGACAAAGGAAAAAAATGATCTGAATAGGATATTTAATAAAATAAAATAAAAATATTAAAAGTATTTAAAAAGATGAAGGTAAATGTTCTTATAGGATAAGTATACATCAAATTTAGTTTATATCATGGCTTTTAATAGGTTTTTGGCATGCTTCCTTCCCTTTTCATGCAGCCAGAGTTTCACTTTTGAAGAAAAATACGCGAGACTATGGCTACATGTTTTAAGTTTAGTGTTAAGAGAATTGAATGTTTTTGGTGCTTGGAAGAGGTGAAATCTTTGTGAAAATGTTTTTGTGAATTTTGGTACAAGATATTCGCAGTTCACCTGTGCCGTTGTTGAGTGTGAGTGAGTTATTTGTTCGTGATCTTGTTTATGACGGAAAAAATATTTTAAAGTGTTGAGTAAATATATTTGATTGATGTCCAGGACGTGACATTCTCTGAAAACTTCATCTGAAGGAAAACGAAATGGCTTTTTATGAAGAACTCTCAATACCATTTTCTGGGCTTTGCTTAATAAATCTAATATAGTGCATGGTGCACCACCCCAACTGACAGTTGCATAATTAATGAGTGAGTGACACAGTGCATAGTATACTATTCTTCTTGTCGGTGCGTCGAGTACATCTCTAATTTCTTTATTACATGCTTTTATTAAACCTTCTTTGCTTGTTGTGTCGGAATCTTGTAATTGATTTTTCACCAAGTTTCCGGCTATCTAGAGCTCTAAAACTTCAAATTTATACAAAGTGGATGGTTATAGATTATTTAATCATTTTCGATATTAAAAATATTATACTTGATTTTTTCACTGCGGAATTATTATTTAATTAAGATAAATTATAGAAGTCTCATAGAGATGAAACTATTTTTATGAGAAAAGTGTGTGGAAGTCTTTTTATACGATGGCTAGGGCTTCGACCTGTATGAGATGGCTTAGGTGATCACTCTCCAATGCAACGCTACGTTCACCAACTCCATTGTAAGAACATCCACACATTATTAAGTTCTATATAGTGTGTTCAAATCTGAGAATCTTTTGTTTATTTGAATGGACTATGCTAGAGACATCTGTAGTCTTTTCTCACGAACTAGTATACACATATTTTCGCAGCTGGTAATGATACCTCTATATTTTTAAATTGGAATATTAAACAATATTATTTTTCATGTATTTAATTTCATTTCAGTACATATTGGACACAAGACATTTATTTGCTTGATACTTACATTCAATGCATATAAATAAGGCAGCCATATCGATAAAAATAAAAAATGTTTTGAATGCAGTTACTGACGATTGCTTATTTAAAATGTACTAAATTCTAGATTTTATGTACATATCCCTTCCAAAATTATGTTTTCTATAAATGTATAGGCTATGTTTCCTGTAAGATCTCTAATTCAATATGTTATTTATTAGTAATCCTCCATGATTGTATTACTTTTTTCAACATTGCTGCCTTTACTTTTATACCCCACATACGAGTATACCAGGGGCGTGCAGTGGGAACATCACAGCATGACTTATACATAACAAATTATTTGGGAAAAAAAATAGGAATACAACACATATTTCGTAATATTTCTATCACAATTATTATCATAGTATTAATATTTTGAAATAACATAGTAATACGTCGCATAAATATTTAATTTCTAATTTTTTCCAAAATACGTTTACAAAAAAGTCATGCTTCAATGTTCCCACTGCACACGCCTAAGTATAACTATACCTATATATTTTTAACAATATTTTATATGTAATGCTAGATTACCGAAGTCTCACAGAGACCAACCTATTTATATGGGAAACATGAATGAAATGTAATCATATATTTGTGTATGGATATATTCTTCTTCTTCTTCTTCATCTTCTTCTTCTTCTTCTGCTTGTGTTAGGACAATGTCCGGTTGTTTCTTGAGTCCTACTTCTGGGATATAGATGACCAGCTATCCCTCCATCGTTTTATTGGTCTGTATGTGTGTATGCTTAAATAAATACATTTTTAAACAGTGTACATAACAATCCAAACCACTGACAAAGCCGGAAAATAAAATAAAGCATTAAATAAAAGGATCCAGATCATTTTAAATTCATCAGATCATTCTAGATCACATTAAAACATTAAATAAAAGGCGCTCCTAGATCATCATAGATCTGGATGACAAAGTGGACCATACACAAAAAAAACCTACAATAAAATAATATGTACCCCACCCTAACCCATTTGTACACACCTAATTGATGATTCGGCGCCCGCGACTACAACATCTTTATCAGGAACAAGATGTTGATGGGGCATCTAATCGTCGGAGGTCCCAGCGGCCGCAACAATGCCGGAGATGACCTGGAACGGGGAAGATGAACGGCTACCTTCAGGGACTTAAATACCTCGGCGCTACACAATGCGCCCTAATTTATACGAGGGATGCTCTGGAAGGTTATATTCACTGGCGAAGGATATTTTCGGAACATTTTAGTTATCACCATCATTTTAATTTTGATTTGCTCTTGGATCGTATGTGCCGGCCGTGGTGCGTGTGCGTAAGTCCATATTTCTATGTACTTATTTTTGTGCTGTCTGTTTAACCCAAAAGGGAGTTTTCTTTTCCTATACCCTCAAATGTCCCGACCTGTTTGCTCCTTACATTCTGTGTTTTCCTTTGTGCCTTTATACTGTTATTATACACTTAGTGTTTTGTATATGCTTATAGATTGTGTTAATGTATTGAATAATTACTTTCTGTATTGAAATATTTTGGTGGTTTATGTATATTTTTTAGATAATAAAGAAGTAAACTGACGGGACAATGAGGGCAAAATTTTGGATGGCAGCCGTGCGGCCCAATTCTGCTTTGCAGTGCTGGGTTGCACGGTTGCCTTTAGCATTAAAAAATGCCAACCTGGCGGCGAATGAGTAGGACCGATATAGGAGCTTTTGTTTATAAAACGATCCTGGGTTAGCGGTGGGTCTGCCCTCACTATCACCATCATCTTCTTCATCCCCTTGTCCTAGTAGGGTCGGGGGTCCAAAGAATTTCTAATTAATAGTTCAATCAAAAATCAACATAACTCATACTATCTAAATAAAATAATAAGCACTATATTTTTGGAAATGGTGAACATTACATTACGTAAAGTGATCATTTAAGCCAGCCGTACGATAAGTCGTATCAGTCCTATAAATACCCAAAGACTCCATATCTACTTTGCCATATAAATAGCTTCGTCTCTGAAACTTTCTAGTAAATTTTCTAAAAAATATATTTTATTTACCTATACATAAATGACCTCTTCACTCGATTTAATTTAATTTAATTTGAGAGTTAAGCTCGATTCAGCGCAAAACTCAAAATGACCTCAGTAATTTTTCTGAAACTTTCCGAACACTCCTCCACATTCATCTGCCGAGCACACGGAGGTCTTCAGTTCTCAGACTTTCAGGGGTCGCCAACTTCGAGGAACTATACACATTGTGCGATTTTTTCCTGATTTTTTAGTACTTTTCGAAAATTGCACCGAAAGAAATTAAACTATGTCACACGTCACAAATTTTAGTTCCAATCTTGAATTAAAAAATGAGGTCAATAGGTGAATCAAAGTTACCTTTATCGTAGAATGTTTTTTTCTCATTTGCATAAGAAATGTTGAAATTTGATCATTTTCATAGCTTTATATATTATTTATACTGTACACGGCATCAACAATTTGATGACATAACTATAACATAACTGTAACACATTTGCGCTCGGTTTATGGGAGTAATTTCGTGAAAGCGGTAACGGAAACGCGTAATAGGAAGTAAGAATGATAAAGAGTACTGATTTCGAATTACTTTATTTTATTCGGCATACTCAACTTTGACATTAGGCGTTGGAAGAAAATGTCATGAAGTCGTGTAAAATGATAAAAATTTACATGGTTTTTATCACTTTATTCTGAATTGTATTGAAGCTAATGATTTTTTTTTATAATCGATAAAAGTTAATTTTATGACAGTTCAACTTTTTTTTGCAAAAAATAATTCAGGAAAAATGCAAACTTTGACATTGCATATTTTCATAGCTATCATGGTTGCTTGAAAATTTTCGATTCATTATCAAGACAGGAATCTGCCTGTAAAGTTTTGCTACCAGCTACGAGACACCCTGTGTGTATTAATAAAATGGAAAAATTTATAAAGATAAAAAATAATAATCAACATTCGAACTACCAACATTAAAAAATAAAAAATTTATACGAAAAATTTTTTTTTAAGACTACTGCGGTCACCATAGTTCATTCTTCATTCCAAAGTGTACAAACGCAACGCTCTTATCTTTCGACACATCTCACGAGACTGTCTCCCATCGCGAGCCGGCCCGATCGCGAATGACGTCACGAACCATTTTCAAAAATATTGTCCCAAGGGTTTTTCCCTCCTGGCGGAACCACCTCGGGCCGCGCTTGTCCGAAGCGCCTCGCGGTGGCGCCGCGGCCAGATATCATCTCGCGCGCCTCCCGTCCCCCCCGCACGCACCGCCGCCCCATACGCCCGTCCCGCTCCGGCAAAAAAAAAAACAGCGCTTCTTTTACGTGTGGTCATCGCTCTGTTCCGCTCATTCCAAACGCGAGCGTGTATTGGTTTCTCTATTGTTTATTTGATGCGCCGGCCGCTGCACGTGTGGGCCCGTCCGCTTTCTCTGTCTCGCTAATTGACACGCCGTCGCTCCATCCCCGTCGCGCATTTCTATCAACTCCGCCTTTTAAAATGATGAAATTGTCTTGCGTCGCATTCGTTTGATACACTTTTGTTGTGCGCGTCTCGTTCGTTTCTGTAAGTCGTCTCGAGTCGATTGTTCCGTCCCTTTCGTATAAAAAGAAAAGGAATGAAAGTGATTTGAGTTATTTCCATCTCAACTGGGTGCATGAGCTTGAGGAGTTTAACAATAGCGACAATGTTTCCCAAATATGCGGCGAAAAAACTAAAGAATTCGATGAGAACTAAATGGGATCACATTTTAGACTCAAATACATTCAAAATCGGAAAAACTTTTGATACAGTTTACGAAATATTGATATTCCTACATGGGATCGAACCCGGACCTCAAAGACGCCGCCGAATTTATGAAGCGTCTGATTCCAGTCTCGTAGTGCGTACTAGCAATATCAAAAATGTGATATTTTTTTGATTTTATCAATTTATAATGCATTGCTTTAAAATCATTTTTGCTATATACGACATCAACCGAACTGAATAATTCAAGAACATTAAAGATATTTTAACTTTATTTCAAAACGATCAAAATTATATTGGAAAAATAGAAATTAATAGTGACCAGGTACTTTGTAACTGCAAAAATAACTCTGATAATAATAATAATAATAAATATGATAACACTGTTAAGTTTCATTATTTGGTATTTATAACGACGAAAACATTCCTTTTGGATTATGACGCATCAACTTCAGCAATATTACTAATATTTAAGACCAAAGGACTATGTAAGGGGTAGGGCGGGGATTAGAGTAGGGTGGGTGTAGAAGCGTGATCATTAAGTGCAGAAGAGGGAAATTTTATATTTACATAGGAAAAATTATAATCTTGCGCCTAATATAGAACGCATTTTAATTGATTGCGGATACATAACTCTGCTCTTGCATGTATTGTTACATGCTGTTACGTATTTATGTGTGACCTAAAAATGCCTACGAAACCAGAGGAAAAGATGTACCGGATTATTGTTAGACCTACGACTGTGTATGGCTCCGAATGCTAGACTATGTACAACTCCTGCTCTAGGTAACTTGAAACAGCAGAAATGCTTCACAGGTGGTCGGCAGGAGTATCACAAAAAGAAAGGATTAAATGTTCACGCATCGTGGTGGCCTGCATGTCAAGGATATAAACAGTAAGCTGGAGGAATGACAGCTGAGATGGTGCGGGCACATAAGGGGGAGGAGACCACCAGACCACACGGTAAAGCAGGCAATGTCTGTGGAGCTTCATGAAGGTCATCGCACAAGTCATAACCAACGTCGGGGGACCTCACAAGGCACAGAATGAAGAAGATAATTAAGATAAAGTATAGAAGTCTCATAGAGATGAATCTATTTATATGAAAAACCTTTATGAAAGTCTTTTTGTACAATGACCCAAGGATTATAGCCTGTATTGGCTGGCTTAAGTAATCACTCTACACAATACAACATTCACCCATTTCATAGTAAGAACATTCACACATCGTTTTTTTTAAAGTTATATAGGTACAAGGTGTAACAAACATAGCATCTCCATCATTATTTATGGGTGGATCCTGCCTTATTTAATTTTATTAAAAAATAAGTCAGAAATATTGAAAAAATTGCAAACTTTGATATTGCATAACTCCATAACTATTGATATTAGGTCATGGTTGCTTCAACATTTTCAACTCACAGTCAAGGTAGGAATCCAGCTTTTAAGTATTGTAGACTAGCTCTGTTACACCCAGTGTGTGATATATATGTAATAGGAATCATCCGTTCTCCGATCATATATACAAAAATATTCATAGTATTGAAGAAGAGAACTTTAAAATATGTAGATATGTATTATCAACCTATTACGTATGGTTAGTAGAAAATTAAATATTATGAAAATGAAATTCTTTTAGCAAATATGATAGTCACCTTTTATATTTGTTTTCATATATGTTCCTAATTAGTTATTCAACTCTCATATATTTATTTTTTTGTTTTTCTCGATCTGTGTTCCTCCAATTTTAATTTTTTAGTATACGTTGTTTCCTGATAGAGACGATTAGGCCCGAAACTTGTGAATAATTCAGTAAATAGTAGCTAATATGAAATGTTTTATTTTTATTAATATAAATAATATTACCACAAAGTCATTTTAAAGTTATTGAGGAATTTAAATTCGTTATTTTTAAATGAAATATTGTCACCAGATTCCGAAATTATAAGAACTGCCCACAATCTAAGATTTCCCAACACTCTGGACGTTTTAGAATAAATTAGAAATCCTTTTCAAGCAATTTAAAAATGGCTTTTTAAATTGCTTGAAAACTTAAACACATCGAAGGTAATAAGTTAATACAACAATGAGCTGTTGTGTTTATTTTATCATAAAAGTAATACATTTTAGGTTATTTGTAGTTCTTGGGGAAAATACGTGTTACGGATAGGACTGTTTAATGTTAATGAATATGCATACTTATCTCAAAAAGACTCCTAAAAAAATTGTATTATTAAGCCATCGATCTGAGGTCAGAATTAAGGAAAGAAATACATACCTATTTCAGATCATGAGATTTAATTATTTTTCTAAATATACTCCTGCAAAACATTGTGCTTTGTAAATACGCATTACATGAAATGGCATGTTTTTTTTTTAAATAGAGATGTGAACACGGAATACGTGTCACATCAATATTCTTACTATTTTCAAACTAAGCTAAACGCTTGTGCTATGAAAATAGGACTAACTTGCTAGTCTGGAGTGAGGTTCGAACCCGCGACCTTTGGATCACGAGGCCAGTGTCCTAACCACAAGACCAACAAGCTACTCAAATTAAAGTACTTGAATGAATGTTGGGTCGCAGTCTCAAAATCTGCTCTCTCGAATGGATTGTGCTCTACCAAATTATACCTAAAAATCAGTAAACACACAAAAGTCGGCCTCGAAGCATGTTTGCTAATCAACAAATATTGTTTAAATATTTCTGTTATATTCGTATTTTATTAATAATACGAGTTTTGTTCGAGAACCTGACTCGCCCAAAAAATGCATAAATGCAAAATTTTTGAGAACCGTCTGGAGTGGTGAAACAATTGAGAGGCTCTAAGGCATCCGCGATATCAGCTCGGGGACCACCAATGTGCTGGCGGTGCCGTCTCATACTCTGCTTGTACCGCACCACTACCTACCCCTGGTATAATTTATTTGTATCGAGTTTATTTAAATATTTATCGACAAGCGCGGAGGCACGACCCGGCAAGATTTACATTCGGATGTATGTACCCCCATGCATGCCTCGCGTATAGTCCCATACCTCGGATCTGCGGCCGTGTGTCGGTGCACATCACTGCACAGGCCGATTTTTTGGTCATGGCACTTGTGTCATGACTCAAGGGGGTGTTGTGTATCGATGCATGTCAATAGTATCACGAGATTCTAGAGAGTAAAACAATAAGAACTATACATAATACATACATGTACTAGAATTTTGAAATTATCTTCTTTTGGCGCATTTAGGGTAACAAGCAATATCAATATCAATATATAAATATATATAAATATATATATATATATATATATATATATAATAATATATATATATATGTTTTGTTTTGCTTGAGGTTTCCGCCAGCGTTATTGTATGTAACAGAAGTAAATTCTGGACTATCTCGCGTTTTTTGTAAATGGTCTCCCTGAGAAGACCTAGGCCGACGTTTCTACACGGTATCACGTGCCATTGTCAAGGCTAAAAAGGCCTCAAAAGTTACGGACTAGTCGTACTTGTTCGCGGGTGACATGAAAGTCTCCCACCAATAAGGCTGATTGGTGGAAGACCCGTGTTTCCCTATCCGCCAAGTTTTCTCCACAACCAGCCACAACCACCCACCGGTGGTTACGGTGGTGGATAGCCCTTGGTGTCACATCGTGGCTGTGCATGGGTGGAAGTGGGTGAAGAAAATGTGTTTTCTAGCACATTGTTTTGTTATGGGAAGGTGCAAATGCTTCAGATTGTTTCAAAATAGGCGCGCCGACTATGTCGGTGAGTCTAAAAGGTTCCGGAAAAACATGCTCTAGAAAGTTCTGGAAGGAGAAGATTCTAGAAAATTCCCAAAAGTTCTATAAGGTTCTAAACTGAGTGGCGGAATGTGTCGGTGTGTCTAGAAGGTTCCTGTACATTCGATAAATTTCTTGAAAGTTCTAGAAGGTCCGCGAAAGTTCTATGATGATCCAAACAGTGTACTAAAAATTTACGCGTGCGAAGCCGCGCGGGTACAGCTAGTTTTATTGTAACGGGAAACGAAGCGAAAATGCGAGATCACGAAATGCCCTCGAAATAAATATAATAATTTCGTTTGAATTCACCGAAAAAAAAAATTACACGGCTTGAACCTCGGATGCGCGGTCGGCAACGCGTCAACCAACCGACATAGTCACCACCGTTTCTCCATGGCCCATCAAAAATAAACTATAAATACTAGGACTTAGCTAAGATGCGAACATTAATTTACGCCTCCTACGTTCAACTTTTGACAAGCTTTTCATTATTAAGTATAATAAATAATACTTAACTATGTTCTGTGATTTTTCGCGGATGTGCGGCTAGTAATTAATGACGACCCTTGCGTGATCACGCAGCATGAGCCGCGCGCTGATTACTTGTCACACTCTAATTTTCTAAAGTTGTCATTCCAGCAAGTTACGGACAGGTAAAGTAATTATTCTATTTGGATTAGATACTCGATAATTTACATTTCTGTAAGTACGAGTTTTAATTCTTTTCACGAAACTCGATAAAATAATCGACAATGATCGGTGAAGATTTTTACTCAATACTTTGAGCGCCATTAATATATAATTTTGTTTTTATTTTAGTTAAGTATAACTTCTGCCGCGCGCACACTCGCGATTTTTTTTATAAGTTCAATTTTTAAGAATTTTGGCCCCAGAGGGATCATCACTTAAGCCAGCCACAAGACGGGTCGTCAGCTTTGTAACACCCACTTCGGTCCACACATACTTTCCTATATAAATAGGTTAATTTCTGTGAGACATCTATAATTAATCATTTAGATTTTGGTGGAAAGCATATATATATTTTTAACCTGAAACATATTATTCTATTAGTGTCTAAAAATTTTAAATAAACGTTTGAAAAATGTTAGTAATAATAAAAAATGTTCTTGCAACAGATTCGTCAATGGCTGAACGCATAGTGCCATGAGCAAAAAATCTACCTGTACCTAAAAACATCCTAGATGTCGTTCATCATTATTTTACAACCATTTTATGTATCGAGGAGATTGAATATATTCAATTTCCTCGAAGCATGCTTCAAGAATGTAAGCCGAAAACAAGATAAATTGATAGAAAGCCATCAAACCATGAACGTCTTGTGAGCAAGTAAGGCGTTGCTAAATGGTATTAAAGTGGGGATTGAATTAATAAAATTTAAATATTTATAATAAATTATAGTTAGAGAAACAAAATCACCAAGACGCGATACATAGCCAGACCAGATAGAAATGTTTTTGGTAAAGTGCTTCTACAATATAGAAACAATTTCTAGAATTTATTCAATTATAAAACTACCAATTTGACAGATTATCGCCGCTATATACATGACGAGAATATATAGCTACATATTTGTATATGATTATCTTACAAAGAATATCAATTTCACATTTGATAACTGATTTCGAAAGCACGTTTGTTCACCTATTTTATCTTTTATTTTATTAAAAGCATATTTATTTAAAAATCTCTACTCTGGCTTTTAAATCTGTTATAAAATCGTCCTAAACTTTGATAATTAGATAGTGGCCCACTTGAAATAATCCAAAATATTATTTACAATGACTAAACAAAACAATTATGTTTTAATCGAGATTTGCCTTCTAATACGGTATAATTTTTAATTAATTTTTTTTTAAACGTTTCAATAGGCCAAGAGGCCCCATTACTGAAGACGTTACGTCACAAAAACACCCATGCTTTTGAGTACCTAAATCACATAGATGTATAGTGACCTCACTGGGAATCGAACCCTAAACCCTCGGTGTGAGAAGCCAGTGTTATGCCCACTGGACCATGGGGGCCGCTAACCAATACGTTAAAAATAATTAGGATAAATTATAGATGTTTCAAAGAAACTAAGTTCTTTACATGAGAAAGTAGAAAGGAATTTTATTTTAGATGTTTATAGGGCTTAAATCCTGTCAGAGGCTGACTTAAGTGATCACTTTACACAATATAACGTTCACAGTCTCCACCCATGATCGTCCACACATTTATCAAAATTGGAAAGTCGTATACATGTGGAGTATAAAAGAAAATGTAGCAATATCCAAAAAAAAATTAATGCAGTCATCGAGGATTACCAATTTATAATGCACTCAATACTAGATGATTTTAAAGTAAACATAGCCTACAAAATGGAAAACGTAATTTTGGAAAGGATCTATCCCTATCATTAAATCTTGAATTCAGCACATTCTAAATTAGTAATCCTCTGTGACTGAATTCATAATCTTTTTTATTTTTTTGTGTAATTCGCTTTCTTTGTAGGATACTTAATAGAACTATTAATCCATTAATCAAATGACTGTCAATTAATGACAGTCATTTGATGACTTTGAATTAGTGACTACTTAATTCGCTCACTTAATAAAACTGCGCTGTCTCTGGTTGAAATTTGTCATTTTCAAAAATAGTATATATTTTAGATATTCACTTTTTGTCTAGATTATGGAGAAATACAATTATTTTTTTTATATTTCGATAGCAGACACCTCTTTTGTCCACTCTTTGGCTTGGTGTAGACTTATTTATATACTTTTATTTTAGGAAAAGTGGAAAAGAAAGATTTACGACGGATCATGGCGATTAAGATCACATTTTGGCTCTCGCCAAAGCTGTTCTATTCCTGTTGAAGTACCATCTTTCATAACGCTGTATTGTTCTCATTTCCTAACGGCCAGTAAACGGTATTGCGGGTCTGGGTGTAACGGGGCAAGTCGCAAGGACGCAATCAATTTTGGGAAATGAGAATGTAAACAAATTTTGGAGGAAATAATAATGCTGTGAAATAAATGAATTAAATTTAATTCTTAAGAATAATTTAAATTGAAATTTAATTTTAGGATGCAGCGAAATACGCGCGCATCAAGCAACGGAATATTTTCACACCGTAATGGCACGACTCACCAATAAAAAGTTGGGATAACGATTTTCCGCCTGATATTTTATGTTTTAAAAACGGTGTTATGAAAATTGCATATGCGCTGGGCGTTATTTTTGTTGTTTGTTGTTGATAACGTATTTTCGTTTTATAATTGTAATCAAATTCATAATGTGTTATTATGGTGTCATAATACTATTATAGTATAGTAGAATCACGTATGTTATCTGTTACATTTTTTTACATGCTTTAATTTAACTATAATTGTCTGTTGTTTGTGATGGAATCTTGTAATTGATTTTTCACCAACTTCCCGGCTAGCTAGAGCTCTAAAACATTCAACATTTTTGTAAAGTGGATGACTACACATTATTAAATCATTTTCATTGTCATTATTTAGATTGAAATTAATAATAATAAAAATAATAAACTTTAAAACAACTTGTTAAATATTTGGTTAAAAAATTGATTACGAGTCAATGCAAAGAAAGCATATAAAAGCAAGTCTTCTCTTTTAGATTTACTTTTTTTTCACATTTCGTTCTAAACCTATTCTCATTTTCTAAGACATTATATATTTTAAGAGTATTTAGATTGACAGAGCTGGCCTGGAGCTGGCAGAAGAGTAACGAAAGTAGACTGAATGCAGTGGAGATGAGATCGTATGTGTGGCAAATCCATTTATGTGGAAAATCCATGAATGGTGGTGGTATTTATGAGTGAAGAATGAAGATATTAGGAATGAATGTAAAGCTGATCTTAGCATAATTGACAGAATTAAAAAAGGGTATGTTGAGCAAATGAACGAGAAAATAATGGTAAGAAAGGTACAAAACGCAAGTGTTGATGGTTCCAGAATGAGAGAGTGAAAATTTGGCACGACCAGATTAACCAGATACTGGAAGATGGTCCCGTAAGAAGCCTTAACAACCGTCGAGCTTGCATGCGAAGATGTATGAATGTGGATGAGGTGATAGTTGTAAGTCAGGATAAAAGTGTGTGGCGCTGTATCCTCTCTGCCCACCCCCCACGGAGAAATGGCGTGATGGTAATAAGTAAGTAAGTAAGTAAGTAGTTTGACATTTTCATAACTGTTTCAGGTTGTGCACCAAAAAATTTACCTTAATTCATATATTTTGTTAGGATGTGGGAGTCACCAAAATTGAATGCTGTGATTCTGTGCACTCGTGTGACCTTGACCTACAATAATATCAAAATCGTCTTTAATTGTCTGCACCAGAGAATGAACCAAGTCGCGGATCGCCGCTAACCCTGGTCATTATCTAAAATAGCCACATCTCCACCGCGGCCTGTCTCCACAATGGACTACATTGTCTCTCGGCAGACTATTATCAGCGGCGGCTGGTCAGGGGCGGAGCGGGTGGGCTGGAGGGAGGAGGGGGGGCGATCGAGAGATAGCGGGAGCAGTGTTCTAAATCGGTGCACCACTGGATAAAAATTGTATAATATAACGGATCTCAAAAAATGAAATGAAAAAGTTAATTATTTTCATGTTACCTACATGATGTAATTTATATATATTAACGTATCAAAAAATCATATTTTTTATGCAAAAGAAATCACTTTGAAAATAATTTTAAATTTTTTTCAGAAAATCGATGTTTAACGTTCACAATAAGAAAACGGCTTTTCATTTGAAAATAGTATTTCATTTAAAAAAACTCGTATCCTACAATAATCTAATTTAAGTGTCTAAAAAAGATAGTTTTAAGAAAACGCAAAAGAATAATGTAATTCGTTTAAAAAATTAACCTGCGACACATGCTTCAAATTGCTCTAACTCAGCCTATTTCCGAAATTTTTGAGTGAATGATGATTCTGTCAATTTGTTATTGTTTTAGTTTCTCGTGACAATATTATAAATGTCAAAATGAAAATTAAAAATTTATAAATTTTAGCTAAATGTGATAATTTTCTGAATACCTCCAACGGTATTATTTTTATTTTATTTTTGAGATCAGGACACTTAATTATACCGGGATACTTTTCCTTGAAAAAATCGGAATAATGCATATTCTTTAGTATAGTTAGTTAATTAATATAGAAAAAGATCCAGTTCATAAACTACTACACTTAAACAATGTCCTAGAATGAATTAAAACACCAGCGTTGAAATATTACGTATCTTAATATCATTGTTAGTATTTCTAATGAATATAATTTAATTACTCAATTGAAGCACGTTGAAATAATATGACGTTGTTTTGAGAAGTAATGTGTTGAGATATCAGATCTCATCTCGCGGTCGTTTAGGGAAGCTGACTTCCGTAAACATCATAATTTTCCCAATCTCATTTACGAGCTTTTTGAGAGCGAGCTGATCACCAAGATAAAGTTAATCGAAATGCTACGAACTCTCCCCGAATGGGACGTGGATGGGATAATGGTCTTGCGTACTTATAACTAACTTCTTTATTGCCTTACTAACTTCGAAAGATTTTTATTTTTACACACATTTATTTGACTTGCTTGCCACAAGATAATGTATAAAGGAGGCTCTCAACGGCGACACTATTCTCTCGAGAGTGACAATTAACGTCAGTAACACAAGGGTTTCAATTTAGCCCTCATCTTTCCATTGCTAGATATAGACCTCTTCCATACTAGCGAAGGAAAAAACTACATTTAAAAATGAAGACTACAACACACACACGTTCACCAGCTTGAAGACTACAAAGTGTACACTACATTTGTTGTAAAAAATACATGATGTGAACTAATTGTAGTACCTACTACGAAATTGTAGTACTAATGAAGTAATTGTAGTATTATAGTAAAATATCGATATTTTTTGTTACTTTTTCCCAAATAAAAAGTTCGGTGACTAAAAAAAAAGAACGCCAAACAGATTTCTTCATTAATTCCCAAAATTTTTCAAACCATGAGAGGGGGGGGGGTTGTTTCGATTTCCAAAAATAGGTATGTACTCGTGTGCGCATACTTTGTAGTGTTCGCTTTGAAATGAAGTGTACTATTTGAAGTATATACTTTCGATAACTTTGAAGTGTGATTTTTTTTTTAATTTTTTTACAAATACATTTTTTTTACAAAATAGAGCTAGTTACATATGTTGGATTTTTCTCTTCTACATGAATGACATAGACTCCAGTGTAGAAGAGGAGTACTTTACATTTTACATTTACAGATAATAAAATGATAAAATTAGATCCTTTGTTTACCTACCAATAGTTGATATTGAATGTAGAACAATCATATTCCAAATTCAATCGCTAAAAACATCCCAAATTTTATGCAACCAGATTTCTATAGTACTAGTACATGTAATTAATTAAAAAGTTGTATAATAATCCTCTGATGAATACTTTCTCACATATCCATATTCCACTTCTAATGAGTATGTAATTCTCTAATAAACTCTTCAATATCTCCCCTCTTTTCCACAATTGTCATTAACCTTCTCCCAATGTTAATCTATTTTTTTCAACTTAAGTAGGTATACAACACATTTGTAAAGTTTATACTTAATTGGATACAAAACGGAAAGGATACAATATGGAAAAAAATAATAACTAAGTGTTGATATAATTAATAAAAATAAAAAATCGAAGTAGAGGCAGTAAAAAAATAAATATATATAAATGGAAGATATATAAATAATTAATTACTTAACTATTTATAAAAAGGACTTGGTTGTTCATAATATTCAGTTTATTTTTAACTCTGTAATTCTATATAATCTGTATATAAATTTTGAAAACCCTTATTAAGATCAAAAGAATGATCCATTTCCAAAAGATCGCAAATTCGAAATAATTATTGCTACTTAAACATTTAGGTGTTCCTTAACTCTAATAATTATAAAAATAATTACAATCATTAAAAATCAGTTTATAACCCTCCGATTTTTTAATATCATCCATATTCTTATTACTACCTATAATATACTTTTTTTAAATATATTATTAGTATAGAAAGAAGAAGTAAAGTTTTTTACTTTAGTTCATTAATAATGTCATCACAAATTACAAACATACCTTGTTCATCGAATAATTAATATTAATATGTAAAGATTTCTATTAAATTAATAGGGGAAAGATGGTACCTACATTTTGTGCAGGGTCCTAAAGAGTAAATAAACAAAATTTGATAATGGTCGATCAATGTGTGTTAAATCATATAGACAATAGGCAGATATTTATTTTTTATATATAGATATAAGTAATTAAAATTTAACACAATTACCGAACAACGATATACTGTTTACTTCGTACGCTAGTAATTTGCCACTTTAAATAATTATCCGTAAAATACGTGTGTGTTAGCATGGATCGAATCGGCGATCTTTCAGGCGGAAGGCAAACTTTCTAGATTTAAGATAAATAAAAATTATAATATTTATTATTTTTCTCACAACGGAGGATCAAGATAAAAAATATATTTCCACGAACTCTTGGTATCTGAGCCATCTCTGAGATTTGGTTTCGGGACAGTTAATTTTTGACACAATTCTAACCATTGATAACTAATTTCATACTGAATGGCGCTCTCAGTGTCGCCAATTCTGCCACCGATACTTATCGCTCCTTCCTGTTAAATGTCGTTTCGCTAACTATTTCACTAATAATCTCAATTTTCGAAGCACAGTTGTATAGGGGGGTAAGTTCCTATTTATTTACTTGTACGCCCTTAGGGCATTTAATAGTGCAACAACACATACATACATGTAACTTAATAGATTACACTACCATGGGAGACTGAAATTAGTGATTTTTTACAAAGAGGTGATACTTTTTCTTTTTTGCGTTGTCAGGTCCCCCCGACGTTGGCGATCACTTGTGCGAAAACCTCAGTCCTGCGCTGCCCGGAACAAGTCCACTCTCTGATGTTGCGCAGCCAGGCAATGCCCTTTACAAAAAATGAAAAAAATTAAAGATAAGATAATACTTAATTACCTAACACAGTGAAAGAAAGAAACATCATTAGGTACATAAAACAAAACTTAAATATATTTCAAAATAAAACAGGCAAGGCAAAGAAAATAAAATAAAATGATAAACATTATTAATATTTGCATCACCTCTTAATTTTTTAAGAACAGAAATGCTATTTATACCAAACAAATGCATAAATTAAATTCGTTTCCAATTTTACGTCATCCCTATATATATGTATATGATTTGTTTAAAAATCAGCATTCTATTCTAGAAGCATTATATTCTAATTCTAATCCGTGGAATGTAAAAAAATGTGTTTCGTATACTTGTGTAGGTACGTGCGTTAGAAGTTATATTTTTTGTACTCATAAAAATCAAGTGATGTGTTGTATACCTTGCGATGGAATGAAGCTAGACAACACAAGGCATACAACCTAGTTGATGACATGCTACTGTGTTGTATAATAAAGCTAGACATCTCAAGGTATACAATACAATGATATTTTGATGTCATCAATAACAGTACTCCATCAAGGAATCAAAATCTAAATACATAATAAATACAATACTTTGATGTTGTCCTACTTTTTATTTCCTGCTGTTCCTGATATCTTGATTCCTTTTAATATTAGTTCTCAGATATTTTTACTCCCTTTATATTAATTAACTCGCGGCGTCTGCTTGCTTGCTTGCCGGCTTGCCGTCAAAAAAAAATTTGGATCGATTTTTAACCACTTTTTTTTTATTGATCCAATCGGGCTGAAACTTGGCAAGTAGACTCGTAGCGACGATCAAGAAGATCTATCAAATTTTCGTTAAAATAATTAATAATCATTGTATAATTTCGGATTTTTAGAAATTTTATTGGTTTTTTCAAATTGGAATCATTAGAAAAGTTTGATTTGCAACGGCGGCCCGATAACGCCGCGGAATATTTTCTAAATTTGAATTAGGTACTCCGTCGGTATGCATAATAGGTACTTCACTACGAATGTCTAAAATCTTAATTGACTGACAATTGTTTTTAGAATTTATTCTTCAAAGCATGAAGTGTCTTATCAAAGCTCAAAACATCTGACATTTTAGAAATATATTAAATTACTGTAAGTTTAGTGTTGTTTTATATGTTTTAATTCGTCTTTAATTGTTGTTATATTTTGCAAAGAAAGGGAGTATAATAAAAACTTGGTTTTTACGGGTTACTTTTTTACTGTTTTGCTACATCTAAAGCTTTTTCTTTTATAAATGAACAGCAAGAATGGCGATAGCTTGTATCCAATTTCATTAATTTGACCTCTGCTAACACAAAATATTTGTAACTTGCAGCTCTAAAATATTTTTTAACGAAAAATAGGTAAAACCACCAACTGCTTGTCGGATAGATACTTCTGAAACAATACTATTTCCTATGAATAATTTTAAAACAATTGTGTATTTTTTATGGAGGTATTGCATTGTCTTAGTCCATCGAGGTTTACAGCACTTCCTGTCTGTTGGAGCTGGCCTCCGGGATAAATGTACCTTTCAGTAACAGTATAAGTTAATATTTATCCAAATCAACAAGATATATTAAATAATTATTAATCTATTCAAGATGACAATCTTATTTTATTTTTTAACAATATTTTGTTTGTATATTCTGAGAACACAATTACTGGATTCGACGAATATATTTATACGGGATACGTGTATGTTAGTCTTTATATGGTGGTCCAGGGCTTACGACCTGCATAAACTGGCTTATGTGACCACTCTTCACAACGTAACGTTCACTAATTCGTAGGTGCATACAAAGCACATTGTTTCGTTGCGTTGGTATTTATGCCCGTAAAAATCAACACAACTAAACAATGTGCATTGTACGCACGGCTTACACATACTAATTCGATTGTCTTTCTTAAATCGTAAAAACTATACCGACCATTCTTTAATCCAGTTACCAACGGTTGTTATTTTATCTTTATAATTAATAAAATAAACTTAGTTTTCACCACTTTTTTTATATTGAAAATATCAACATGTTTCAAGGCCTATGGGCTCTGAAACATGTTAATATTTTCATTATAAAAAAAAGTTTTTATAATATTCCTTTTCTCATTTCCTAGTTAAAACAGGCTTAGCTCTTACCCTACGCGTTGAGTTCGAGTCGGGCGACGCTGCAAAATTGATTAATAAAAAAATTCGAAAAATCCATAATTAAAACATAATTATTAAATAAATTTTAGATCATTTTTATCGTCGTCACAAGTCTGCCTGAAAAGTTTCAGCTTGATTCGATCACGGGAAAAGGGTTAATAATCGGTCCAAAGTTTTACCGGCAGACAACAAACCGCAGACGCTATGAGTTAAAAGAAAGGGAGTAAAAAGTGGTGAAAACTAAGTGTATTTTATTAATTATATCAATAATGTCATCACAACATTATTTTCCTATTCTTGAAGAAGTTATTTTATGTATTTTTGTCCCATTCTCACAGTTCTAAGTCTGCCGCGGGTTTGTTCTAAGCCGCTCTAACACTGCGCCGGCCCGCAATCTTCGTAGCCACCGATTCGGGCGCTGATAGGCTCGCACAGGAGCTCGCCTGTGCGCCCGGCCTCATTCGCGGAAAGTAAATCGGCTGTACAGCGCGCAAATCTGTCGTGCGAAATCTTCAAAATTACAATTTCTGCGGTTATTTCGGATGATGACCATTATTTCCGCCTAAGAAATCAATGGGAATGATTAGAGCTCTCTAGAACGTCTCCATGGAGAGATCCATGCTTGGAGTAAGCCTAAGATATAAATAGAAACGATGAAATTAGGCGCAGAACTAGAGTAGTGGATATCATGGATCGTGTAGCGAAGCTAAAATGGCTATGGGCAGGACACGTTGCAAGACAGGATACTACAAGATGGCCTCCCAGAGTTCTGAAATGGAGACCTTGGGAAAATAAAAGAGGCATCGGAAGACCTCAAATGAGATGGGCCGATGATATTGTCGCTGTGGGGGGAAAGAAATGACTTCAATTAGCCAACAACAGGTAAGAATGGAAAAATAAGGAAGAGGCCTATATCCAGCAGTGGAAAGACGAAGGCTGATGAAGAAGAAGAACGTCTCTTAAACAGACGCTTGTCCCTAATTAGAGACAAATTGGAAGAAGCCTGGTTAAAAATTTAAATATTGAAAAACTTGCATGATAAAATCTATGAATGTAGTACGCTGAAGTAATATGCTGGGATAAAAGAGTCAGGGGTTCTATCCTCTCTGCCTATCCCTGCGAAGATGCGGAATGTTGGTTAGTTAGGCAGTTTAAAAAACTTGCGTGCATGGAATACGTGCATATATATATACTAGTTGTAATAGATACCTACATAAAAAAATTTATGACATTTTCACATTTTTGCGTTTTTTTTTACATTTTTTGTTAAGCACATTTCGTTTATTTTCTCAACAAGCGTAAGCAATATCTGTGTTATAAACATTTTCGTGAAAAATAAACATTTTTGTCTATTAGGTGCTTGGAACAACAAGATAACAAATAGCGTTTTATTAAAATTTAGAATTTAAGAATATTTTTAGAAATATAAAATCAATTTACTTTATTACTTTAAATTGTTTAGCCAAATTATACACGAATTTCACCTCATGGGTGAACAAATTAAAAAAGCTTCCTAGACTAGTAAACAGATACAAGCAGTTGTATCTGTTTGCTAGTCTAGGAAGACTTTTTGACTTTTTTCCAAATTAAATTCAAATATGTTTAAACTAGAACAATTAGCAAATAACAAGGAAGGATGGAAGGGTATGGAAGAAGCCTATATCCAGCAATGGAGGGATGAAGGCTGAAGAAGATGTTTAAAAAAATATTTTGAAAGATAACTAAACTTCCTCTTTTGAAACATAAAAAACAGAGTTTGAATATCAAGGAGCAGTTTGTAGAAAGTTCTTCTAATTACCTTCTTGGTAAGTAGGTACCTACTAACATCTCAGATATTTTTATGTGCTGGCTTTCATGGTTTTGATGTCAATTGTTTGATGAGGTCTAAGAAGTGTTCTTATGTAATACATAGTTATAATTATATCTTCTTTTTTCAATTGGTTGAGCAACTTTGTAGATTGGCATTAAAAAAAAAATTCATTATTTATTTTAATCTTCTACATTCATTAATTACACCTACATGTTTCGGAATATTCATAGATTAAAACAAATAATACATTTCTTTTTATAATTATATCAATACATAATACCACTAACACCTGCTGTAGCGTGTGTTATTGCTTAATATCTGTAATACTAAAGGGTATTAAATAAATTAATAAAATAAAATAAAATAAAATAGTATTGTAAAAATTTAAGTTATCTCAATTTGATGTAAATGTCAGATATTTGATTCGCCACGTGCATAATAACGCCATGTATTGAGGAGAGAGGAATATGATTGAAATGTATTAAAAACTTGGGGTGGCCTTCATCCAATGAAGTTTTAGATATAAATTTTATTATTTAATGTTTACATAATATGTGCGTAAGACAGCAGACAAAAAAAATTGTTATAATTAATTAAATGCGCCAATAAAATGAAATGGTAATGAGCAGACCAAATCGCTCAGAGGGCGGTCGACGGAAAATCAACGGATTCAAGCATGAATATAAATAAAGCAAAATAAAACAAAATATATAAGTTCTTCTTCAAAAACAGTAAAATAATTTTGTGGTAACATTATTAATATAATTAATGAAAATAAACTTAGTTATCACCACTTTTGTATTGAAAAATATCAACTTGTTTCAGAGCCCATGGCCGCATCGTCAGGATATAATTGTACACTAACAAAATAAATTCAAAAATCGAAGTATAGACAATCAAAATATAGAAAAAATTGTACATGGAAAATGAATAATATAAGTATTTATAAAAACAACAGGGAATTTATAATATTCAATATAAAAGATATAACAAAATATATAAATACACTGTATTCAAAGGAAGAATAATATATGATGTGTGTGGAATACGCGGAAATGAGTATTGAATAAAAACTAACCCATAAAAAAAATTTATTTCAATCAGGTTTCGTGCCTTCTGCACGCATCGGGGTCATTATTCATTTGTATTGATTCCAATTTGAAAAAAACATTAAAATTTTGAAAAATCCAAAATTATATTATAATTATTAATTTTTTTAAACGAAAATTTGTTGTATCATTTTTATCGTCACCACAAGTCTGCCTCCAAAGCTTTTCAGCTAGATTAGATCACGGGAAAAGGTTTAAAAATCGATCCAAAGTTTTTCCGGCAGACACAAAATCGCAGATGCTACGAGTTGAAAGAAAGAGAGTAAAAATTCATGGGTGACAACTCAAAATAAAGGTAGTAGGGAGAAAGCATTGGACAAAAGTACATGTGATACATAAATAGCCAAGTAATATAAAGTGAGAGTATAAAGTCGGTGAATAAAATAGAATGTTTGTATGTACAATGAATAAACATCAATGGACAGCGGTACCAAAGGTAATCAACAAGCCGACAGGCCACCCTAAAACCCACCGCACTGATTAAATATCCATTTCTGCGGAAATACGTAGCAGCGAATGAACAAGGAAAAATAGGAGATCCTTGGGGTGGCCTTCATCCAGCATTGCATAGAAAACGGCTAATGATTATGATGAAGACGATAATTATTATGAGTATTATCACGACCTCACTCCCTATCATATATCTAAATTTATGGCATCATTAATTAAATTATTTAACAACAAGAAATACATCGTATTCAAATTTCGTTACCATGTAATTACTGTCTGTATTCAATATTAGAGTATTTCCCGGTGTATTGAATACACACGGTGGCACGCAACTTCGAATTCAATTAACCGCGGCAGGAAACGGTTATGACGTAGTTTTTTATCGGAAGTGGGCAGGTACCCACAACTCAACGACGTCATAATAATTATTGATACCATTTTATAAATCGATCTTCTTTTTACGTCATTAATTATAAAAATGAAGCGATATTTTATCCGGAGCAGTTTCGCGACACTAACGACGCGGTGTCAGCTCTGATGAAGATAAAATTTAAGCCAACAGGAAGCGAGGAGTTTTTTTTGCCATTTTCATTAAATTTTATTGCTTATATGTTACATAAATATTAAGTACCTGTTCCTGGTCTTGGGCAATTTATTCGACCACACTGATATTTTTAAATACGCCATAAAGTTCTGCATTATATCTTTGTCTGCTGATATCATTATCCCTTCTTATTCATCGTATGCTTATAAGGCATTCGAACAACTTTCATAATTTTTCTCATATCTTGTCTTTCATTTTTTATCATATTTTTGCATATAGAGATATCATTTTAAAATTTATTATATTTTAAATACGATTATTTTGTTAAAATGACATTGAAATAATTATTTGATCAATAAATAAATTATCAAACCTACGATGTTTTGAGAAAATTGCTCCACTTTGTGGGCCTTTTATGACTGAATAGACGCATGATGGAATTGAATGAATTTGATACCGATTATTCATTAATATATAACAATAATTCATATACGTAGTACGCTACGCAGGACAATACGCAGTTTTTATACATATACATAAAATTTATTTAAATGTTTTTCTCTTGATTTTGTCTCGACACCGCTAATATGCCCAGATCGATCCTTAGTAAATGTTAATGATACAAGTCTCGCATACACGTTCATATGTATTAATGCACTGTTTCCGTGCGCACGCGCACACAACCATCAGACAGCAAAACATGATCATCGGTTGTCGATCTATCTTTAGATAAGCCACCGTTCTATTTAAAAAAAAACTAAACTACGAGGCTATTAACGAAAACAACACTAATTCGAGAAACAAAAAAAAACAAAACTTTAATCTCGCCGCACGCCATTAAGCAAAACAAATATACGGGGGAGGTATTAAAAAAAAAGTATTGGTAAAAAGTTTAATTACGAGCGTTTATCATACGGAGCTTTAATCCGCTGCCCGGGACGGTCGCCCACCGAGCGTGGTCAATGAAACAACTCGTGCGGGAAACAGTGGTTGAGAACCGTCGGCTTTTTCATACTGTTTTTATTTGTTGTAATGTTCCCCTTTTTTGTGACAGGAAGAGAACTTTGTCGCTTCGGGAATCCAGTGAAAATCGTTTTCTGATTCCAGATACTTTATTGGTTTACAGGTTATTCGGCGACAATAGTTTGGTATGCCAATAAGGAATAATGTTCACGTCGCGCTGGCTGCGTAATAAGGGAGAACTGCTAAAATGGCGCCTCTTAAATTTATACCATTCGCTCTATTTCTCATTCTCATCTGTCTCTCACATTTACACGGATAGACAGACGTTCATTCAGCTACTTTACATTTGTTTCACAAAAAGTCTATGCACACGAATTAATTCGGAGAATTGTTCTTAAATTTATGGTAATAAGTTATACTAATAATAATAATTTACACTAATTATCTCTAATCACTGAAGAACACTTCTTATTACGATGTTTCTATTGCATCGATCACTTTTTCGAAAATTCTGTTCAAATTCACACGTGGGTACTATCGTGATTGACTGTTGGTGGTATTGGTAGTACCTACAATTAAAATTATAATTACAATCGCAAACACAATCACAATCATAATCACAATCACATCCATCAATAATGTTAGACTCTTATGACCGAATTCAGAGTCAATATTTAGATGATTTAAAGGTTGAGGTTTGCCTTAAAAGCGTAATTTTCAGTGCAAAATAATACTTTTAAGGCGTACCTTAACCTTTAAATCATCTATGTATTGACTTTAAATTCGGGCCTTAAATAAATCGAAATTAATAATTCTGTAGGCGAAAGAACAACCAAATAAGTCAATAAAATTGAGTTTTGAGTTAAGTATGCAAAGTTGTTTTTTAGATACATATCTAGCAAGAAAAAAATATATGAATCAGAAAATAAAATGTAATGCGACTATTTTTTAATGTTTTGAAAAAAGACATGATTAATTATTTGAAAAATAAGACAAGAAACAACAACATTAAATCAAATATTAGCCCACACAACATTATGTGTGGAACTAAACAATTAAGATAAATAAATAAATAAAATTAGTTAACTTGGTTCACCGTTTTTCTGCAAAAAACAATACTACTTACTGGTGTAAAAATTAGATAAAAATAACAAAAGCTTTAGGAGATGTTTTGTTTTCGCTCTCCTGAAAACCTTTTTTAAATTAAAAAAAAAAAATTTTTTTTACTCATTCGGTTGTTCCTTTCGCCCACATAATTGATTGCGGTTGGGCTCTGGGAACCGATTGTTGGCGTCGTCTGGTTCTGTGCTCGGACAGACAGATATTATGACATACTGTCGCAGAGGAGATGTGGAAGTTCTCGTCTTCCCGGCTAATAATACATTACCACTTTAAAACACGCCCATTAAATTTCACCAAACTGTCAACCGAGTGTTGCGCGCTGGGCCCCAAATCACTCTCACACGGAGAGCCATCCGTAATCTACAGGACGTTCGATTTAGGTGCCACTTATTCGAATGAATGAATTAATAATTAAAATACTGAAACAGGTCTTTTTCACAAAAAAAAAATGGAGAAGCGTGTGCTCATGTACGCGCGGTAGAAGCTAAAAGTTTTTTGATAATTTGAGAATTCTGAGAAATTATTATTATAAAGACTTGTATTGAAACATTAAAACAGCGTGCTCTTTTACCTATATAAAATGCTGAAAAGTTGCAATAATGAAATTTCACTTACCTCTTTTAATAGAATAATCTTTACTTTGGTTTAGAAAATACGTCTACGAAAAAAAAATGTGTATATATATATTAAGAGGATAAAAATGATTTTGAAATCCAATATTTTAAATTCCTACCGAAACACATCATTTTACTAGCACGAGTACGTGTGTTACAATTGTATGGTACACAGATATACAAATACTACGGCACTATACTCTAAAGCACGAGCTGATACGTCACAAGTCATAACCAATCATGTGCGTTTTAATTAAGTCGTATTTTTAAAGTTTTTATGAAAAAAATTATTACCCCACATTATCTTCATTTTCATCGCTATTTGTAATATGTGAAGTTTTCCTGTAAGTTTATATATACTGGAACGATTTAATGGGGTATAACGAGGCTTAACAGAGTGAGAAATGAGGATTTCTAATGCCCTTTGTCAACTTATAAAGATTATTTTATAAATAAAACCCACTTCTTAGACTGTACAAGTAATAGATATATAAAAAAAGGGGGAAAATAAAGATACCAACTTAAAGAACCACCATGGCACAACACCACTTTACATACTTGGGAATGAAATAGTACAATACATCGTTGTCACGAGATAAATTTCAAGAAAGAAAAATTTCAAAATACGAACAGCTTAAGAAAGAAGTCGAATTCTTGATTTTGGACAGCGATGTATTTTAACATTTCCCACATGTCTCAAATAGTTTCTGTGTAATAAAAACTACTACGTCCAAATGGTTTCTGTTTAACAAAATCTTCTACTTTTAATTTGGCTTTTAAATACTCTTACCATAAACTCGAGCTATTGGCTCATATTATGGTGAGTATAATGTCATATTAAAATGTAATAACATAGGTTTAATTTATTATAAAAGTGATAAATAAAATTTTAAAAGTGTCAGGGGTAGTTTTGGAGTAGTCCCAGTTACTGAAAAAGTGAAGGAATCGAGATTGAAATGGTATGGTATGGTATGGTATGGCATGAAGATCATACAGTGCATACTGCACTCAAAATACAAGAGACACAGAGAGGTAGACGTCAACCCAGCACCACATGGTGGAAAAGTGAGAAGAAGGACCTGAAGAATGCCCAGTTGGACGAAATGGTGGTCAAGAACAAGGAATCGCGGAAAAAAACTAAAGAGAGACGACCCCAAATGAAATGGGAAGCGTATGAAAAGGAAGAAGAATAATTATTTAATGGATCAACTTTATCTTTAGAGTTGATTGAGAATTCACCTAAGTTTTTATTAATGAGATTAATGAGATTGATTCATCCTATTTATTTAGATGGAAAAGAAACACTCTTTACCAAAATGCATTTAACAGATATCCATTTATTTGAAGTCTCACATGCAATAGAGATCACATCACGTTGTTTGAGAGAACAAGATGTGGCACTGTTGGGTGGTGTCGGCGAGCGCTACGGTCGGGTGAGGGCAGCCTGGCGGAGGCTGCGATCCGTTTCACGGCAATTAGCCCCATCCCGCCGCGCAGGGGCGGGGAGGTGTCTGCAGTCAACCCATCCCTTAGCGGAGACAAGCAGACTTTAAGGGCGCTAAGGAAGTAATACTCCATCAGGAGGCTTTTTCACTCTTCGTATCGGATTCTGGATCCTCCAAATATGCTAGCCCGTTAATAATACCAAAGTGAAGAGTATCGTCGTATTGTGAGACATACTTGAAACTCGTCACCTTCCTGATTATCATCATATACATTATACGTATTACTTATTATCACTGTTTACTTTTACTCCTTATTGTCACCGAGTCTTATCTGTGTCATCCTATAATTGTGGCGAGCATATACTCTTTTGTATTCTCTTTTTACCATATATTTATATCGTCTAATGCATATTAATTTTCTTTGATATTTTTTTAAAAATTTTATATTATTTTCCCTGTGCAATAATATTTATGTTTAATATATGTCCACACATATAATGATTAATTTCAGTTAATTTAATTAATTAATACGAAGTACTTATGCTACATATATTATAATTATATCCACCAACCTAAATCCGTTTTATATTATTTTCCCTGTGCAATAATATTTATGTTTAATATACGTCCACACATATAATGAATAATTTCAGTTGAATTAATTAATTAATACGAAGTACTTATGCTACATATATTATAATTATATCCACCAGCCTAAATCCGTTATAACAATTTTATATTATTTTCCCTGTGCAATAATATTTATGTTTAATATACGTCCACACATATAATGAATAATTTCAGTTGAATTAATTAATTAATACGAAGTACTTATGCTACATATATTATAATTATATCCACCAGCCTAAATCCGTTTCTGAAAAATGATTAAGCTGAGAACTTTTTATACTTAATTGTTTTATTTTAATTTATGTAATAGTATGAATATAATTAATTCAAATAAAATAAAATATATTGTCTGAAAAGTTTATAATCTATTCTGATATTCTGCGCATTAACCACGAGCCGCCACTAGCTTAATCTTATGAGCTTAAGTGTGAAAATAGAAACGGTGATCGGGTAATACAGTTGCCGGCAAACTTCATGAAATTCTTTGGCTAAGTGGGGGAACGCGCAGAAGACGAAATTTGGGTCTTGTTGGTAGAAAGGTAGATGCGCAAACGTCCCCCCACTACGCTGCAGAATTTCAAGATGTTTGCCGGCTACTGTACGTCTTCATTAGCACACGGGCGGTTCGTGAAACACTTCCCCAAGCGCGACAATTTGATCCCCCGGAGTAAAAAGGGCATAAACATCTCACCCCTATTTTCAGATGGACAGTGTTATAGAAATAACTTTTATCTAAATTTCCAGAGAAATTTCCTTAAAATATGAATAATCAAGATAGCTCTAAAATTCGTCACGAAAGCTTTATGTACATTTTGGCGTTTTGCAATTATGATCCTTAAACGTGTTTAGTAAAAGCTGTTTTTGGTTTGCAAACGTTGTTGTACTTGGGATGTTTTAATTGCCGGGTAGCTTAATGGTGTGAATGATCACACCACCGTGCCCAATTGCCAGCGTTCATTAGCGACTCTGGCGACGGCATTTGGAAGCTATTTCCAACACCGCCAGACGTGTAAAAAACAAACTCATTAAAAAGTTATAATGAGTCGAAATAATTAGGTGAGGATGTTGGTAAATTCGTGTTATTTTATGACGGGAACGAATTGGAAGACTAATAAAAACGCGCCATATTTTTCACCAGAAAGACAAAAAAATCATTTAAAAAAATTCTAACCTAAATAAGTATTGCTGCAATATTATATTTGCTAGTTGGTGATACAAAGAACTTACTAAACTAAATCACTGAAAATTGAGTAGTTTGAGAGTAGTGATTAGTTGGCATTGACGTTGTAGAGATTACACCCATGATGATCAAGAAATTGGGTGGAAAACATGAACTATTCTATCTCTACTTAATACAAACTTTTGTAATACTTCAACTATCGATGAGAGATTCTGATACTCTCGAAACTCGAATACTAAAATATTACATTATAAATTATAAGCTATTAAAGTCTTTATACGGTGGCCCATGGCTAATGACCGGTATGAGCTGACTCAAGTGATCACTTTACACATACAACGTTCACCAATCCCACCGTAAAAATATCCACACATTATCAAAAGTTGTTTATATCTTCTAAATCAGTTTCTTTCATATTTTCGAATGGACTATGCTAGAGACATCTATATATCCTTCCTATGTAATGATACCCCTATAATTTTAAAATATGGAGGTGTCATTACCTGGTTCACCCTATAAAGACTTCCATACACGTTTCCCATATTTATTTATTTATTTATTTAACGCCCTTATGGGCTCTTACAAAATATACAAAATATATTTTTTTTTAAATAACATAAAATAGATATACAGTTAAAAGGTACAAGTACATGTAATAGAATTGTTTAAATTTAGGTTGCTGTTAAAGGATTCAAGTACATCTTCGTACAGATTTGTGTAAATTAAAAAGAGAAGTTTAAGTAGCAAGAAGAAAAAGAAAAATTTATTATCCATTTCCATTTAGTTGAGATGTAAATAATTATACCAACTTTGTCCTATACACAGTTATATTATCAGCAAAAATGCCAGTCGCCTCTGCATGTACATTCCCTTCATAGTCCCGTCATCTCTGTGAGACTTCTATAAATTATCTTAATTAATAATTATCCTTTTGTGGACAAAATCCAGAAAATGTGTTCTACGTATAAAAATATTGTTAAAAATTCAATTAGTTTAACATTGGCGTTGAGTTGCCCATGATGGTCATGAAATTGGATGGAAAACATACACTGTGTTATCTCTACTTAATATAAAGTGTCTTTAATACGTTGCCTGTCGACGGGAGACTCTGATACTCTCGAAACTCGAGTAAAAAGATATAATATTATAACTTAACTCAAGTGCAGGTAAAGTAATTCATTTAATTAGTGTACTTTAACACACAATAAACGAAAAATAATATCATCAAACTGAACTTATTTTTGACTCAATTTTGTGGGCCACAGGCATAGACCAAATATCTTCTATGGACAAGCATTTTTAACCTGTGATGATGATGATACACAAAATAATATATCTGACAGACAAACAGGTGAGACATACCTCTACATGCAAACTACGCGTATACACATATTTTGCGAATATGATCGTGTCAATATAGTGCCTTCTATGTGTGGGGAAGCATTGTGTGGAATAAAAAGACAATGCCAGGCTTGTCTAGAAGTAAAGTTATACGACCAATTTCCGTAATTTTTTGCTCAGCTATCAATTGTTTTTAATGAAAGATTTATTAAACGTTTTGAATAATAAATCCTTTATGTTTCCTCGCACGAACAGGTCCGCATTGGAAACATCGAAATTTAACTCTGTTTTATTGTTGGATATAAATTTAAGAAATTGGATAACATTGCACTATTTTCGTGAAAATTTCACCTCAAGAACGCTTTTTGATAAGATTTTATGAAAATATGTTCTTCTTGTTGAATTGATTGTTCAATTGATCGAGTCACACTTTCTTATTTTCTTTAAAATAAAACATTAACGATGGTAAAATTTAAATGAAAAAATGTTTATTTAAAAACAATTTAATTAACAAAAGCAGTAAAAGAAAAGGTTAAAAAATTAGACAAAGGTAAAATGTAAACGACCTTGGTATGATTGGATGGAAAGGTGTGTATTTGTATGATTTAGATGACGAATCACAATCTTTTTATTTATTTATTTATTCATTTAACGACCTTTAGGGCTTTTATATACAATGTAGGTAAGGTATTATAATATTAAACAATAACACAAGATACTGTAGGTGTTAGTAGTATTATGTATGAGTTTAATTATTATGTAGGCAATAACACAAGACACTTCTTAAAACCCTTCACACCATTTACATAGAGACCATGAAAGCCAGTACATAAAAATAACAGAGATGTTGGTACAGTAGACGGTAAACATCTTGAAATTTTTCGGCGTAGTGGGGGGAAGTTTGCGCATGTGCCATTTTACCAACGAGACCGAAATTTTGTCTTCTGCGCATTCCCTCACTATGCCAAAAAATTTCAAGAAGTTTGCCGGTAACTGTAGTTACCGAGAAGATAATAAGAAGAGCTTTCTACAAACGATGGAATACGTATTAATACAATTAAATTTATAATTACAATCGCGATCGCAATTACAATCACAATCACAATCACAATCACAATCACAATCACAATCACAATCACAATCACAATCACAATCACAATTACAATTATTATCTTTTTTTTTAAATAGAGATGTGAACACGGAATACATGTCACATCAATATTCTTACTGTTTTCAAACTAAGCTAAACGCTTGTGCTATGAAAATAGGAAAAACTTACTAGTCTGGAGTGAGATTCAAATCCGCGACCTTTGGATCACGAGACGAGTGTTCTAACCACAAGACCAACAAGCTACTCATCTACTTATCTTTCAAAATGTTTTTTTAAATATGTTTGAATTTAATAAGATATAATAATGTTCTTTGATTTTCACGGCCACTCAGAATTTTCTGTTGTGACAATGTGACATCAGCCCTGATGACGGACCCTGCAATGGGATCCGAAACTTTGGCCAGAAAGGTCGTAAAATCACGGCATAATGCCCCAAAGGACACAAATCAAAAGATTAATAAGATTTTATTTCATCATTTTATTACAAAAATATGTAGGAAATCATAAAAAAAAATGCAATCTTTGATGTCGCATATCTGAGAAATTGTAAATAAAATTTTCTTTTCAAAATTTAAAGAAGACTCTCCCGAAGATTTAGCTACTAGTTGCGAAGATTTAAGGTCAAGTTTCGTTCTTATTTTTTTCATTTCTTTTTATTGTCTATTCCAGTTCGCCCCTCGTGCCGGCGAATCGTGTATGCAGAAGGATATCATAAAAAAGCGTACCTTTGACAGCCCGCTCAATTTCGCATTTGAATATCTGGTTTCGCGATGCGTGCTTACACGGGATTTTTTTGCAATCTAATTATTCAAAACGACGCAACACAACACAGGGCACGCCGCGGCGGCTGTCCGCCCGCCGAATTCTATCCGCGTACGTCAGAGACAAATGAAGCCGGATGGCATTATCCGCCTGTCACTTGTTCCGAGTGCGCGCCATTTTGAAGAACGCCCACGCGGGCGGATTTCGAGCATTCCGATTATTCGGCTGCAACCGCAGCATTGGAATAAAGTAAATTTCTTGGTATAAGTCTGGTCCCAATACTTACCTACCTATAATTAATTTGAAAAGACTACAAACTTAGCATAAGCCACACCGATTGTTTTTAAACGTCTGCTGGTTTCGATACTGTAGGTAAACTAAAATGGCAATGGGCAGGACACGTTGCAAGACAAGATACTACAAGATGGCCTCCCAGAGTTCTGAAATGGAGACTTTGGGAAAATAAAAGAGGCATCGGAAGACCTCAAAAGAGATGGGCCGATGATATTGTCGCTGTGGGGGGAAAGAAATAGCTACAATTAGCCAACAACAGGGAAGAATGGAAAAATAAGAAAGAGGCCTATATCCAGCAGTGGAAAGACGAAGGCTGATGAAGAAAAAGAAGAAGAAGGTACTGTGAATGGTACACACCGCTTTTATGAGCAAAAGCTCCCATATCGGTCCTTCTCATTCGTCTCCAGGTTGACATTTTTTTAGTAACAATGCAAGACCGTGCTGCCCCGCATGGGTCGTATAAACCCGTGCGAGGCGGCACGGCCGCAAAAACAAAACCATTCACAGACCGACACCATTAGATACGTCTTTATTGCGTAAAAGAAATACAAGAGATGGTAATAACAAAAGAAAAATAATACATAGTAGAAGAATTTCGCGTTGGCGGCAGTGGATGGCTAAGGTCAAACAGACACCCCCTTAACTGGGAAAAAGACGAAATAAAAAATAATAAAAATACATTTGGATATAGGGAAGCACGGGACCGGCAGGTCTTCGTCCAATGCAGGAGCCCACACATTAACACAAAACCAGGGAACGACACATTCAAACCACCAATACACACAATACTGTAGGTACTGTGATAGGCCACGCCGAGAATGTTCGCTTTCCCGACACCAGCTTAGACAAGTAAAAAATCCTCGATTCTTTGATCTGGAGGCCAGGCCCTTCTGGCTGCTGTGGAAGAGTTGAAAGAGAACGATGTTGCACCTCTAGAACACTGAACACCCTTCGCCCGCTAAATAGACTGTCTTTTAAGTAAATGGGAGTAACGATTAACACTGATGGTGACTACGCCCCCGAATGATAATTGCACTGTACACACCTAATATGTTTTGAGTTTATTTTTTATTTTGAATATGCTACAAAGAGAGATCCAACACACATTCGAGGCCGTTTTATGAGCAATAGCTCCCATATCGGCCCTAAACTTTCGCCACCCAATTCGGCATTTTTTATACTAAAGTGATCATGCTCCCCGCGCTACTTAAAATCATTTGAGTGTAAGCGGGGAGGGGTCCACACAAAACCGCTTCACTGTCATCGAAAGCAAACCATACAATACAAAACAATAGAATGAGATGTTGTACAATGATATTTGGTTATATAACTTTTTTTTGAATTTATATAATAAATAATTTAACACACTGTTTAATTTGATTATACTATAATATGATTTTATAATATTTGCATCATCCTAATAGATCTTTCCATTGTATACAAGTCTAGTACGCAAGGGTGTGAAACTTATCGCATATAGTTGGGAACTGCCGTCTTCCAATCTATACACCAGCAGTACGCAATAATCGTGTATGTTTCGTACTGAACTACGCAAATAGGGTGGTTCCATAATATACTGCGCCAGTACGCAATGCGAAATGATCGTGTATACAGTTAGGTTAGGTTAGGCTAGATTAGGTTAGGTTAACGCAAAATTCATCAACTATCTTATATACTATCTTTATGAACCTTTGATTAGGTGTAAGTGGCACTGTATTCTTTGGAACCTGAACTTCCGCTCGCATTCATCAATCACCGATGTGAAAAATAGCATCCCAAAATATACTCGAGCAGTTTCCTTTGGCTGCGTACTGAACTTGTATATAATGGAAAGATGCATCTGCGATATATAGAGTGATCCTTTGCCATCATCCTTAAGTTCAGTACCGTAAGTAAATAGTCTCTCGTATTTTCCTTATCTTCTACTCTTCTACCAATTCTTGCCATGTCACCGATATATACATATACTTCCATTATTCGGAAATCGACTAGCGGGAAGACGTCAAAGCTTCGTTTGATAT
>JADDOH010004667.1:0-29515 GCA_016648135.1 Agrypnia vestita
GATGTATTATTATGCTAAAGAATGCTTTGTTATCTATACTGGCGATTGAATACACGGATTTCTATATGATTTGTATCGTTTGGAAATAATTGGGATCGGAGTATTTATGGGGTTTTGATATCACGATTGTCAGTGTGTTATAAATTCAAATCGTGCGAGGAATTTCCTACAAACAATATATTTTAAAAATGCATCTGGATTTTATATTTATTTTATTAAAACATGAATGTGTGGTTTATTTGAACTCGTTACATGTTTTTATTGCGTCATTGGGCAACCGTTCTAAACACGATTTGTTCCTATCAAGTTCTTATAAAGACGTGTTTCGAATTGTATATATTCCTTAATTGCGATGGTTATTCATATGACATTGTTTATTCATTCAATATTAGATATTAGAAATGTTTCTACCGCCACCTAGCGGGAATCAAGAAAGGGTTAGAGCCTTCGCTAAGGATTGGTCTATAGTAAGCGGCAGTACGTGGCGCGTTTCATTTGAGTGTAATAAGTTTGATTTAAAATTACTTTATATCTTGAATTACAAAGGAAATTTAAGTTCATTTTTTTCTTATAAAACCGGCCCATATATGGAATTGTCAATTGTATTTTAGAAGTATACGTTACTGACACCTGATGGAGGATTTAGGAAACATTTTGAGTCTCCGCTAACGAGAATAGCAATAGGGGGCGCAATATATATATATTCTCTTAGTAACGAATAATTAAAATTGGACTTCTTTGGTTTTTATATATTCCTTTGTTTCGCTTCATTGCAACGCTAATTGAAATTGTTTTATCTTCATTAATATATATATTATGTTATATTATACGTTGATACGGCATATTTATAGACGGAGTAAACATAAACATCAGCTTATTTGACTACAGAGAGGAAGAGTTTGTTCACAAAGGGCATTAGATATTATCAATTTCGTATGCGATTCCAAGATGTTAGAAATATTTTAGTTAATATAATTTCTTTGAATATTTGCTGCGGAATAATATTTTATAAGAAGTTCATAACTACTTGTCAACGGACGATCTTATAAACATAGTGTATATTGCACAATATATTGAAATCAAAAATCTACGTATTTCCTAGGTGGCGGAACTCAAACATACCTGTAATTATAGTTACATTTTGATATATTGCTACGCCTTTTAATCGGTTAATGAATAGTCACATTGTTTTATTCATTCAACATTAGAAATTTGAAATGTTTCTACAACATTTTCCATTATTGTGGGCAGTTCGCGGTTTGATCAGGGGTAGTTAACCTTCGGTCTTCCGTAGCCGTGATAGTTTTCATATGACATTGTTTTATTCATTCAATATTAGATATTTGAAATGTTTTCTAGAACATTATTCACTATTGTGGCAGTTCGCGGTGTGCTCAGGGGTAGTTAACCTTCGGTCTTCCGTAGCCGTGATAGTTTTCATATGACATTGTTTTATTCATTCAGTATTAGATATTTGAAATGTTTTCTAGAACATTATTCACTATTGTGGGCAGTTCGCGGTGTGTTCAGGGGTGGTTAACCTTCGGCCTTCCGTAATCGCGATAGTTATTCATATGGCATTGTTTTATTCATTCAATATTAGATATTTGAAATGTTTTCTACAACATTTTCCATTATTGTGGGCAGTTCGCGGTTTGTTCAGGGTAGTTAACCTTCGGTCTTCCGTGATCACGTTATTTACTTATATGACAGATTGTTTTGCTTTGTTCGTTTAATATAAGTAATATCATATTTTTATGAGTTACCGTAATTATTTATCTATATGATTTTATTATTGAGAGTGATGCAACGAATACTACTTTCATGAATACGAATATCAGGCCTACTATTCGGTGAATACGAATGCGAATATTTCCACCAAGGTGGGGGAACTTGAACATACTTGTAAATATAATAACCTTGATGCAACGAATACTACCTTCATGAATACGAATATCAGGCCAACTATTCGGTGAATACGAATGCGAATATTTCCACCAATGTGGGGGAGAACGCAAGCATACTTGTAATTATATTGTTTATGTCTGCATGTGATATCATTGTACGGCGTAGATGTACTAGTTTTAAGGGGTTTATGTCCTGTATGTGCTTGGCGTAGTGGGAATAGTCTTCTCGTTTCTAGGATTCTATACAGGTTTACAGGTGCTGATATTGAAATATATATACAAGGAAAACACTATTTTGGGAACCATTAATTAGATGGAAGATATTGAAGCACACATACACACAAGGAGGACGTTATGTTAAATACATGACTGGAACGTTGTTATTGGAAAACACAGGCGTCCAGTCGGCGGGACGCAAGCATATTTGTAATTATATTGGTCATGTCTGCATGTGATATCATTGTACGGCGTAGATGAACTAGTTTTAAGGGGTTTATGTCCTGTATGTGCTTGGCGTAGAGGGATTAGTTTTCTTGTTTCTAGGATCTAATACAGTTTTACAGGTGCTGATATTGAAATATATATATATATATACAAGGAAAACACTATTTTGGGAATCACTAACTGGATGACAGATATTGCAGCACACATACACACAAGGAGGACGTTATGTTAAATACATGACTGGAAAGTTGTTATTGGAATACACAGGCGCCACTAGAAGATATGGGCAGTTTGCAGAGAACTTCAACTTCTGTCAGTTAAGGACCTTTTACTATTACTATTCTTTCGCCTTTTTGCATAACCGTGGATGAACTAGATTGAAGGGGTTTATGTTCTGTATGTGCTCGGCGTAGAGGGAATAGTTTTCTTGTTTCTAGGATCTAATACAGTTTTACAGGCGCTGATATTAAAATATATATACAAGGGAAATGAAGGGCTACACAGGCGCTGGTAATTGCTCAATTTTGGAGAGTTATATTACTTCGGATCAGGATGCCATCTCAGAAGCAGACCAACTACAGAACTAAGATAAGAACCTTTGATATTATTTATTCCTGATGTTTTCTTATGTGTATCAAATGGAATGTTCGTGCTATATAATTTGTCATTGTCTCATGGTCACTATTCATTTCATTACGTGGGTTCAGAGTTCGACGGTAACGGACGCGGAAACAAATTAGTACTGATGTCGGGACGTAACGTCGGGATTATATCTTAATTATCTTTAGGATAGAAGCGAGGTCATCATACGTGCATTCTGCATTTCAAACGTTTTACTAACATATATAAATACATATTATTGCGTTTTACAAATTGAATATGATCGCGGGAAATAGGCATTCCGTCCGGTTATGCAATGTTAACTTCCAACGTAGCATAATGAGATCTTATTACCGGTGCTAGACTCTCGAGGTTAGTCACGTGATTGTTGTATAAATGGAATAGTGAAGGGGATTGAAGAATGAGATACACTCGCGATACAGGTAGTTGTATGTAACTGGGATCAAATGACGGGGTGCGTGTTCTCGGTCCAGGGGATGAACGGGACTGCGGAGACACTCTGGGTGGGTCTAAGTAGAATTGCGCAAAGCCTCCACACAGTTAAAATGTGTTCAGTCAAGCAAAGGTGAAGCATTTCGAATCGGACCAGAGCGTCGTGCCTCAAACACAGCCGGAGGGAAGAAGCCCCTACGTTCTTTCACTCCCTTGGCCCGACGAGCTCGAATTCCGGATATGAATGTTCATGAATGTCAGCTAAAAGACTCAGGTAGCCGTACCTTAATCGAAACCTTCGTTCGGGACCTCATCTACGTACGAGACAGGGCGTTCCGCATGGACGAGCAACTACGAGAAGCAAATGAAGGGGATTGAAGAAAGAGATACACTCGCGATACAGATAGTTGTATGTAACTGGGATCAAATGACGGGGTGCGTGTTCTCGATCCAGGGGATGAACGGGACTGCGGGGACACTCTGGGTGGGTCTAAGTAGAATTGCGCAAAGCCTCCACACAGTTAAAATGTGTTCAGTCAAGCAAAGGTGAAGCATTTCGAATCGGACCAGAGCGTCGTGCCTCAAACACAGCCGGAGGGAAGAAGCCCCTACGTTCTTTCACTCCCCTTGGCTCGACGAGCTCGGGCTCTGGTTATGAATGTATGTGAATGTAATAACTCCGTACTCAAGGACGAGATAGGACGTTCCTCATGAACGAGAAATTATAAGATGCAGGTAGCAGTTCGACAGTCAATACTTATGCTCGGGGCCGCTTTAATGAACGAGATCTGTTAGCAGTTTAACAATCAATTTTTATGATCGGGACCGCATTCAGGCGCGCGATGACATTACTAACACCATCATACTCATCATTCACCACCTTTTCTAACTTGCTGTATACAGAGACCTTCGGGGTTCTCCCTTCCCGGCCAGCGAGAAACATATCAGGAACTTCACAATCAACTGTAATAATCATGCTGTTTTACCATCATTTAATATCTCTAGTCAATAAGACTACACCGTGGGATCAATCACATCAACTATATTTGGCGATGCTAACATGGCTCTGACTGACGCGCTCAAGGGAGAGTCTTTTCCAGTCACCCAGTTAGTTCATTCAGCCCTTTAATCAGCAGTAAACATCATAATAATCCGGCTCATGTAGCCGCAACGTGGGATCCTCATCATTATACACCAGTCAATTTGACTGCCCCGCGGGATAATATACAAACCTTAATATCAGACGCGGGATTTCTTCCTGATATGTTTGTCGCCGGGAAGCGAGGACTTCGGGGGATTCCAGCAGGAGCAATAGAGTCTCGGCTTGATCTTGGTCTGCAGCTTAGTGTGGGAGGTTATGTCTAAACAGGAGTTAACCACCGGATGCGGCGATGCTCTGGGGCCGCATCCCCCTCCCCCCTACAGGGGGGGGGGCATCTAGAATCCACGTTTGAACAGAAGTGGTTAGACACTTCTTAAATTTCACTTACAAATCTGTATCTTCCATTCCCTTAGAATCTCGGGCTGCGATAATGTCAGACAAAGCTTGCCCTGAGCCTCTGTTGCGCCTAGTTGTTGTGAATATATATATGTTTGTCTTCCCCTACTATGTACTATGAACAGATTGAGCAGATTGGACAACGTGAGACGCGCTATCGGTAGGTTTCTTACTTGTGTTTTGAATATAACGTATGCTATTATATCTTGTAAATCTGTCATAAATGGGTGCCGCATGTGGTTGTGCTGACACTGTTCTAAGCTGCTATTATGAGATGTTGATAATCAATGCGGGCGGAATCTTTAGCGTATGCCGTTAACTTGGCAACGATTGTATTGTTTTATATTACAGTATTTTAACCCCGGTGGTATTATAGTTATGGCGGTTCAATGTAAGGGAGTTTTGCTACTAGCGTATATTCCTCGGCTACGCCGCATATAATTGGCTTTTAGGCCAACTCCGGACGTGGACGATATCGGCTATCTCTCGTATAGGCGAAACTGTAGAATTCTAGAGCGGTTTCTAGAAGGACGAGTACGGATTAGTTACGTGCGTTTGTTATTTCCATAGTTAGGTAAGAATTCGATCTATATTAGTCTAGTCGCGTTAATAAGAATACGAATCTCACCACATATCAAAAGAATTTTGGATAGCTACGGACACAACGGAGGGGGAATTTTCCTAACCACTAGATAGATCACGACTGGCCAATTTTGAAAATATAAATTCTTAACAAAAAAAAAAATAATATTAGCTTTCATGTAAATATACTTCCGAAGTCCTAAGTTCGACTTAAGTTTTATCTAGAAGCTTAAAGCATAAAGTGTGTGCTTAAAAGTCACAAAAGTCGTAATAAAGCTTAATTCGGTAGCTTAAAGTCTCAAGCTTTGGGCTCTTCGTAAAACTTATATTATTAAACTTTATAGTCAGGTATTTAGCTTAGGTGTACAGCTAGATACGTTACACTACCTATGAGATGGCAAAAGTGCATAGATAGCAATGGTACATACTTTGATTAAATAAATATATTATAATAAAAAAAATCGGCTTTATGTTCCTCCCGTACTAAACGTCAATTTCATATGTAAGGACCTAATATTATTGGCTCCAAAACATGTTGGCATTTTCAACAAATAAGTGGTGAAAACAAATTATATCCTTATTAATTACATTAATAATGTTGATGCACAATCATTTTACTCAAATTGAAGAAGATATTAACTTATTATTTCAGTATTTCAAGTGTCGATCACATCAGCCCTGATGATGTACCCTGCAATGGAATCCAAAACGTCGGCTAGAAAGGTCGTAATAATACGGCATAATACCCCAGAAGACCCAAACCAGAAGACTTATTAGTGACATCTGTATTTGATCGAGGGAATGTTAAAAGCTTTGGACGCTAGTGGCGTTAATGTTAATTACAACACATATGTGAAACGGGTTGTAAAACTTAAATATATACAATTTTTTATAGATGTGGTATTCTATCATGGGTGAAAATGATCACTTAAGCCAGTCGTATGATAGGAAATAAGCCATATGAGCACTCAAAGACTTCCGTACCTACTTTTCCAAAAAAAATAAATAATTTCATCTCTATAAGACATCTTTATATCTTGAAATTCAAAAAAATTATTTGAGTATCCCCTTTGTTTAATAATAATTTGTGTTGGATTGATTTCTATCGGTTTTTTCATTCCCATGTGTAAAAATAAAAGAATTCTTAAAAAAACTTCAATATTATATATAAAAAATCCATAAATATTATAGATGTGGTATTTTATCATGGGCGGAATCGAAGAACATTACATTATTTAAAGTGATCACTCAAGCCAGCCGTACGATAGATCGTAAGCCCTATGAACACTCCAAGATTTCCTTACCTATTTTCCCATTATAAAATATAATTTCGTCTCTGAGACATCTCACAAACACTAAAAAAAATATTTGAATATTCCCATTGTTTAATAATAATTGGAATATTCAAATATGAAAATTCAAATATTATGAATTGTTTTTTTTCGGTTTTTTCATTCCTTTAAGTATAAATAAAAAAATTCTTCGAGACTAGCTTCAAGAATCAGGTAATTTCTTCCTTCAGGCCAGCGTCATACTGCGCGGATCTTCCGCCGCGTCTCTTTCCTTACAATATGCGCTTATCAAACACAGTGCGTGGACAATCGGACGATCTATTTTGTCGATTTGACGCGACGAAAGATCCCCGCAGTTTGGCGCCGGCCTTATTCTCTACGACGAATATAAACGGTGTTACGATTTTTTTTTCAACAAGACGATAGTTTTAGCTGGCTAACGAACTAAATTTAGATACAAAAAGTTAATTTTTCTAAGAACTATGTTGGTAAATGTGTCCTAAATTTCTTGTTAAATCCTTAATACATGTATGATATTTCATTAAAAAATTGGTTAGCCAAAGGCTTGGTTGTTGACATCCATTCATTGTTCATCCCCTATAGTTTAGACATTGATTCGAATGTTTCCTTAGGCTTAAAGTTTAAGGCTTATTGAGAGGAAAACGAGTGATGGAGAATTTCGGCTTGCAGACTATTTTTTTATAATATGTAGGTAATGACTACAAGAATGGAATTTTAAAGCTCGTTAATTGATATAAAAAATGCGGCAAATAATTATGTGGAGAAATAATATAATATTAAGGCACTGCGTATTTTCAATGATTTATTTCACTTTCCTAAATGATTCGCGAATGCGATGAATACCTTCAATTCATACACCGTATGGGGTTACTTATAGAATAGCTTCACTTAGTGTCAATGAGCATGCGAACATACCAACAGTGTGGATCAGTTTGGAAGCGAGAACAGGGTGTTTAAACGGTGCTGGCGTTTCTTGATGGACACTTCATTTTCGCTTTTCGAAATTATAAAATATTTTCTTTAATTGAATAAGCAAGCAGTTTTGAAACATGTTATCTAATAATTGTTCAAAATATTTGTTTTTACTATAAAACATCTTTTCGTAACATTTCTCAATGGTTAATTTATAATATACATTATGGCCCTACACTTTCACTACCCAGTTTGGCATTATTTTAATGCTAAAGCAATCATCCTCTCTACGTCGCTGATGCTGTGTAAGCGGCACGGAAAGGTGACCACATAAAACCTCTTCATTGTCTCTGTGGTGCAAGGATGAGGAAATTATAATTTATTAGATTAGATTATAATGGCAATGTAAAATTACGAGATAAATAAATTAAACATTACGAGATACACATTTTTTATTTCGAGTTATCCTATAAACTTGAGTTAAGGGGATCGTCTGACAAGCTGAGCCAAATTGACATTTTTTAATTCTATCTTCTCTGGCATTTTATATCACATTTAAGTATGGAAAAATATATTTAAATTTATTAATCAGTTTTAATATTTTTTTACAAATATCATTTTGATATGACACGAGCTGAATTACTTAATAACTATATAATAATTTACCAAACCTACGAAGCTTTAAAAATGAAGAAAATTTCTTCACTTTGCGGGCCTTATGAGTCGTGAGATGTCTTTTTTTTCTCAATAATATTAAAAAGTAAGTAATAATCAAAATTTGTAAATTCTGTCAGTTTGTTTCCTTACAATTTTTGTTATAAAAATTGTTGTTTTAAAAAACTGTTTAAAAATATTTAATTTTTTGTGTTGTTCTTTTTCAACCCTTTTTACATAATTGACAACTTTTAAACGTGAATAAATGAAAGAAAAAGCATATATGAGAAAAAATGTTAAATTTGGCTCATTTTTAGATGAACGCCTTGGGTAAATACTAACGGCTTATTATAAATTACTTCGGTTATGTTTGATGAGTGAAGCATTTCATACTAGTTTGGAATTTTTTTATTCTTGATTTGAAAATATTACTTAATCCTTATATTTATGTTATATCTATGAAACTATGTTCAAAAGCGTTAATTTTCGATAATATATACATTAACTAGTTTATGTATATATTCACGGTTTGATGCCTGTCAAAGTATTCACACTTCCTATCTAGTGCATACATATACAGCGTAGTCGAAATTTGTGTTTTGTTTATAACATGTATACTCTTTATGCAAAGCGATGTTTACTAATTAATTTTATGATAAAATAACTATTTTAAAGCAAAACTGAAGTATAAAATGGCTAGTCGAATAAAATTAATTAATTATTTCAGAATTAGACGCAAAGAAAATACGATGTAATGAATCAAGAAATTATCTCAATTATTTACGAAATAATTTAATGATATTTCTAGATTTAAGTGCCTGAGAATTTATATTTATAAATATAATTTGATATTATTGAAGGTGAACTGAAAATGGCAAAGGCGACGATTGCCGTGAAAGAGTGAATATTTTTAGTGCAATATTGTTTATAAATATACAAATCTTATGCTCAAACTTTTCAATAGGATTTTATTTAAAATTACTGGTTCTTTGGACAAAGTCAATACAAATAGGCAAACATATGATTTTACAACTAATTACTCGTACAAAAAATGTGAATGAAAAACTGCTGATGAAAGCCCTGACGATAGATGTCCAAGTTTTTATACTACTCGATTTTGTACAGTACATATATTGTTTGATTGAGTAAAGAAATATGATGTCGCACATATGTGCAGATGGCATAATGTCTAGGAAATACTATCATCATCATCTTTACAGTATTTCTTTAATAAATAAATCAGTGCGAGTAGACTCTTGATATGTACGATTAGTAAACTTTATATATGATAATGCAACTATGAGTGTTATAATTGACGAGACATTAGAACTGAAAAAATAAAAATAGAAAAAGGTGTCCGACAAGGTGACACAATCTCGCCTAAACTCTTCACGTTAGCCTTAGAAGATGTATTTAGACCCTGAATTGGGATAAAAAAGGTGTGAAGATAGATGACACATATTTAAGTCACCTAAGATTTGCTGACGACATTGTAGTTGTAAGTAATAATATCAAAGAACTAAGTATAATGCTAAAAGAATTACACGAAGTTTCGAGCAAAGATGGTCTTAAGATGAATATAAAGAAAACAAAAATGTTGAGTCCAGAGAACAAAGTCATCACTATCAATGATAATAATATTGAAATAGTAGATGAATATATATATACCTAGGACACAAGATAAAAATGAACAAAGATAACCAAACAGCAGAATTGCCAATACGAATAGGAATGAGCTGGGCTGCTTTTGGCAAACTCAAACATTTCTTCGAGAACAAAGAGATCCCAGTTAGCCTAAAAAGAAAAGCCTTTGAATCATGCATACTGCTAGTGATGACGTATGGATTGGAGACTATGGCCCTTACAAAGAAAAGTGTAAAAAAGCTCAAATGCACGCAACGATCCATGCTTGGAGTAAGCCTAAGAAATAGAATTAGAAACGACGAAATTAGGCGCAGAACTAGAGTAGTGGATATCATGGATCGTGTAGCGAAGCTAAAATGACAGTGGACTGGACACGTTGCAAGACAGGATACTACAAGATGGCCTCCCAGAGTTCTGAAATGGAGATCTTGGGAAAATAAAAGAGACATCGGAAGACCTCAAAAGAGATGGGCCGATTATATTGTCGCTGTGGGGGAAAGAAATGGCTACAATTAGCCAACAACAGGGAAAAATGGAAAAAAAGGAAGAGGCCTATATCCAGCAGTGGAAAGACGAAGGCTGATGAAGAAGAAGAAGAAATAAATCAGTAAGTAAATGTTTTATAAACCATAAATTAAAATTGATTAGTATAGATTCACCAAATGAAAACAACTAAAGTTAATGTTTATTTCAATATTTAAATAGATACAGTGACGTGAAAACTGCAATATTAAAAATAATTTTGATGTTTCTTCTAAATGCCTCCATTAATTTCATTATTATTCAAACAAAGAAGACAAAGGGTACTAAGACTATCCTCGGTCAATGAACTACAAAAAACTACAATATTATATGATCAAGGATTCGGTATCTTCACTTAAAAAGAGTTTGTTGACTCTAAATATAAATAATTAGCGTTACGCTAATTATGTATATTTAATAAAAATAAGAATATGCACCCCAATGCAGGTCGCAGGCAATAATATTCAAAGATTTTTATCCGTCCGCGAGATACTATTTGTCAAATGCATTGACAGAATCCGATTTCAGATTCTCGAGACTTCAGTCAAATATATTTATAAGCAAGCTACATGTATAGAAATGGTGAACATTGTGTAAAGTGATCACTTAAGCCAGCCGTACGATAGGTCGTAAGCCCTATGAACACCCAAAGACTTCCATACCTACTTTCTCATAAAAATATAATTTTGTCTCTTGAGACATCTAAAATATAATGATTGATATTTGATTGTGTTTATGTAACAACTTGAATTAAAATTTCTGCATTATTACTACCTACTTGTTTATATATTTAAATAAAAAAAGTAATAAATAATTACTGTACCTGAAACTAATATTATACAATACAATACAAAGAACATATATTTTTCTGAACAAATATGGGAAAATTACATTAAATATTGGGAATTTCTTGAAATATTCTAAGAATAAGACTGGTGGTTACGTGTAATTTTATATAATTTATATATTTTAATCGATTGCAAATGATTTTAGTAAAGACAAACATTATTTAGTGGTAACATAAATACAGTTTAAAGATATATCAAGTACCTATTTATATAAATATAAAAATAATATAGCGTCGAAATTAAGTTATTTATTTGATATTTGATTATTTTTTACTTATTCCGAATTTACCAATTTAAGACCAACATTATTAACACGTAAACAAAAATTATTATCCAAAGTATTATCAAATCCTTTTAATAATCAACAAATAATGAGAAACCATATTTAATAATTCACTTGTATACATATGTATATATTGTAGATGTTATGATATTTTTACGAAATATAAAAATATGGAAACTACGTATGTACGTACACGTTAAAATCACTCGTAGGTACTTCAATATATTCATCAAAAAGGGATTTTTCAAGCCAATTTCACATTTCATTGAATGCTTTACTTCTCAATTCCTCCTTCAATTTACGAACTCATCGAATCTCTAAAGTACATAATACCCAGAGCACCGACTCTGGAGAAATCTCGGATTGACGTTTCCGACTGCTCGACTTTTTGCCCAGAACTCGAGAGCAAAACCAATTTGCCTGTGTAATCCTCGTGATTTTTAACTGCCGGAGTTAGCACATCAGTTCGCTAGCAGTATACACGTGTCACATGTTTTCGTGCGAAGTCTGTGCATTCTAAAAATCTTCTGTTGAGTACCTACATACTTGCGGAAACATATTTTCTTCGAAAAGAGAAAAATAAATTGGTAATGACATTATTCATATCTATAATTAATAAAAATGTACATCGTTTTTACCACTTATATATCAACATGTTTCAGGACCAATAGTCCGTTTGTCAGGATACAATGCAGGTATACTAAAAATTAAAAAATTAGAAGTCGAAGTACAGACAATCAAAATATAAAAAAATAATATAGGTATGGGAATTGAATAATAATGGTAATTTATAATATTCAATTTACTATTTACTCTTTTTCAAAAATTTATAATTTATCAAACTCTAATTCCGTATAATTTGTACGTAAAATTTGTAAACTCTTATTAATATCAAAATAATGATACATAGCGAAATTATAATAATAATTGCTACTTAAAGACTTCAAGTCTGTCATAACTCTAACATCAAATGTTTTTCCTGTATAAAAATAATGGTAATCATTTCAAATCAATTTATAAACAGTCGATTTTTTTAAAGAATTATCCTTATCTTTATTATTAAATATACATTTTTTTGAATTTATAATTAGTATAGAAAGCTGGTTGAATAACATTCGGATTTTTTTATTAATTAATGAAATATATTTGAATATTTGTATAGTGTGTTTCTGGAACATTTTTTATCGTTCATAATTATATTTAATTTAATAATTTATTTTTGGCAAACAAGTAATATACTACTTGCAAGTGTGACATTAAAATACAATACAAAATAATTTTTTGACAAAAATAAAATACAGGACACATTTTAAAGATGAGAAATAAGCATCAAATAAACATTCTTAAAATTGAAATGAGTGAATTAATACTGCGACAAAAAACCTTTATTTATTTATTTTTATTTATTTCTGAAGTTAGTTTATATTACAATTTGTATATTAACTAGTATTTAACACTTTACATTCTTTAATCTATTACTAAAATATTATCCATAATAACCTACATATTTACATTTGCATATAATCTAATCTATGGTACAATATATAATTAATAATACATAAATATCACTTTACAATTCAAAGAATATTTTTACAATAATCTTTGCATTTCTTTTTAAATTCTTTCATCTTATTTATGATCTTTATATTTTCTGGCATCTCATCGTATATATTTACACCTCTGTACATTAGACAATTCTGTGTATATACTTTTTTCTTATATGGTAACCTTATACTGTTCCTATTTCATGTTATATTTATGTACATTACTATTGCAATAATTTTGTTCAAAAAATATTTTGGCAAATCTACTCGCAATTAAGTAAATCAAATCATAAAAACACAACATTTTTCTTTACGCTCAAATAGTTGTCTATTAATTTGAAATATCACGAAAAGCCACATCATTTTAAATGAACATTTGTAATTATTGGTAAATGATGCATTTGTACTACAAGCCCTTTATGAGAATCATTACCGAAACGTGGTCTGATTGAAAATGTTTCTCTGATAATTATGTTGGACGCGATGAATTGGTCTGATTTATATGAGTGATTACTTTTGAAAACAATTTAGGAAAATTAATAAAGTACGAAATGTGGATCCATTACTTGTTAAACACGAAAAAAACAAAATATCGTCATTACTGTATATTTTACAATATATAGAAAAGGCAAATACTGGAGCAGACTCGGAAAGTATATGAATGATTAGCTATATATAACCCGTCAAAAACAAGGTATACATTTTACTATACATTTCAACCGCCATCGCCAGTTAAGGTTGTAAGAACAGCGCATCTAGTGTAGCGTACGTTCTTGGTGACAGGGAATTTTGCTTTTTTTGCTTCTTATATCTCATTATTACATTACAACTCATTATTATTGGTCTTCTGGTCGGGTTGGTGACGGACATTATAACATTATAACGTAGAGAATAATATTTGTTTTGTTATTTTGAATAAATCTTATAATTATTTGGGCCAGTTGGTAACCTTAGTGACGGATATTGTTATATAGAGAGTTTTATGTTTTGATTAATGATTAATACCAATATTAATGATTAATACAATGACATTAATGCGATAATGTAATGGATACACTTATTCGTTGGAATTTTCATTAAACTGAAATATTTGATAGAATCTAAATATTTAAAAAACCTAATTCAGATAATTTTATTAAAAAAAGCATAAAGTCAATGCTTTCATTTTATTTAATAACAATTTTGAAATCATAATAATTTTGTAAAAAACACTGAAATAAATTCTTGGTAGAAAGTTACGTAGTAAAAATTAAAATTTAAAATTATTATTATTTGGGGATTGGGGATTGCCTCAGGGCCTTTTTGCTAATAGTTATCTTTTAAATTTATTTTCATGTTAAGTAGGTACTTTATATTATTCATTTTCAATACATAACTTTTTTAATATTTTATAACTTTTTAAATATTTTTACATCGAAGTGTCACTACAAAACTGGCTTTTTTTAAACCTGTGTACAGGCTGTGATGAACCAAATATACACCTTATTACGAAGGGATGGTAAAGAAGCTGTGATAAACTATCTTAATTCAGAGAAAAAATATGAATATTTTATTCGTATTCTAGAAATCGTTTGTATTCGTGAAAAAAAATATTCGTTGCATCACCGAAAGCCCATGGGTACACAATGCATATTCTAAAAATAGACTTGTTTACACTAAAAATCGACATGTTAATGACCTCTAGGCCAGGGGAAGTATGAGGGAGGGGAAAATTCCTGGAATTTTTGTGCGAATTGTTGTAGACAAGTGACGACAGCAGAAGAATTGAGGTCAAAATAAGCCTATAAAACGCGGGACGCACGGGGAGAGCAGATAGTGGATTTTAGACTTTTGAATAGAGCGGAAGCTATGCCCGATTTAGAAAAACAGTTGTTTTCAAACTTTTCCTAGAAAATCTGAAACTTTAATATAAATATATAACTGAAGCTTCGAGTTTTCTATACTGGAAGATCTATCTATACAATCTAAGAAGGAAGACGAACTAAAAAGGAAGACGAAACCCAAAGGACAGGAAACAAGGAACAAATAATAAAGTGGAATACTTTAAACAGAGCAGAGACGTCTAAAAGGGTATTTCAGTTAAGCTGATTTATTTATTTTATTTATTTTTGATATTTCACGTACTAGTTCTAAATCATACACTAACATTTAATAGGTTTATTCGTCAAAATGTAAATAATTAACGGTCGTACAAAACATTTAATTGAAGTTTCAGTTTCGGACTGTAATGCGTAATAAGTAATGGATTCCTTAGTATTATTTTTGATTGGTTTATAATTGTGCGATCTGATAGGCAAGGTTTGTCGTCCGTTGGACCGTCGAAAACCAGGGCTTGTGACGATTGGTAATGGATGTTCCACCATATCAGAGCATGACCAGGGTATACTAGAAACAGTGCGTTTTATGCAGCCTGAGACATCAAGAATAGTGTGTACTGCCTGTTTAACGTCTGCTAAATTGCTTATGGAAGTACCTCAGGCTTTGGCAATCTTCGATCTGCCGAATGACATACCTTGGGGAGTGTATGAAGAATGATTAAATTCTACGTTATCTACATGAAATATGTATTTCAATTTCGATGATTCAGACAATCCGTCGGTTTGTCCCATTACGTACGTTCAGGATAGGAAACAACTGACTTACCTTCATCATCATCATCATTAACATTATAAAATGATCCTGCGGGGCTGCCTATCGGCGACGTGTGCACATCACGAGTTTCACCGTTGACCGAAATCACCATAAAGGACTGCATTATAATTATCTATTCAATAACTTCAAGGATACCTTTTCATCAACACGAAATCAACACAGCAGTGCCACAATGGATTCGTTTGACGCAGGATTAAGGATTCATTCATCATCAGTTAACTTATGTCTACGAAAATCACCGTCAGACGCGAGGAAGGATTCCTGATGTGTATATGTCGCCGGAAACCTGGTACATTTCGTGGGATCACCATCTTATTGCATGATACTCAAGCAATTAAAGAATATCAAGCCACGGGTTGACCTGTTCGTTCTAAGGATAGGGGGTTCATCATTTGTAAAAGATCGGAACCCATCTGGAAAGGCGTACGTGGAGGAGCCCTTTCCACCCTTATCTTCGCGGAATGATGATTAATTAAATCTGGCGTCATTCATATAGTCTTCAAATCATTTTAAGTATTTTAAATTCACGGGCTGCTAATAAAATAAAAACCTACTTCAAACCGGTCGACTTCCAGCATTCATGATGTAATTAGAATTTATTTAAATGTTTCCTTCTTCCAAATTCATGAACAGAGGAGGCGAGTTCTTCACTTCAATATTTCAAATCGAAAGGTAGGAAATTTATCATAATAACTGAATCTTTTATGTTTTTCATAAATTTGTTTCCATATATGTTTTTCTCTCCCGTCCGAATTAAATTATGTAGCGTAAATTTGTTCTCTCTCGTATGGTTTGATCACTGGAAATTCGACACGTTTTCTAAAAGAACTTGGGTTGTTTTGCGTCACAATGTGGGAACTAGACGATATACATCACGAGCCAATTTTATAGATAATTACGTATAAGTATACATTTTAATAGATTAGGTTAAACGACATCACGAGCCATTCTTATAGATAATTACGTATAAATATACATTTTAATAGATTAGGTTAAACGACATCACGAGCCATTATATAGTGTCAGCGTCTAGAATGATATTTTCGTAAACATATTAGAGTCCTGATATTAATTAAACATCGATAAACGACATTACGAAGGTGTCGCGATTTTAGGGAACAATTCTATCATTTTCAATTCAGTTCTTTCGAAAAAAAAGGGTTATTCAGATATTTATTTACGTAGACATGCTTCTAGTTATGTCAGCTATTTATGCGAGCGGTTGTAGGACAGTCAAAGCGCGGTGAAGGATAGTTAAGCTCGTCATATTAGAAATAGAATTTGTATTAAATAATTTATAAAAACGAAATTTTTAGTTGGTAGCTTCGGTTGTGCGAGACAGGGGCGACCACTTTATATACCGGTAGGTAGGTAGGTTTTATTACAAGGCTCACCCTAATATATGGCCATTAATTTTGGATTCTAAAAGAGAGAGTGAGAGCAAAGATCCAGGCTACCGAGATGAGTTTTCAAAGGGGGGTAGTGGGAGTCACACTGATACAGTGAGAAGTTCCGACATAAGGCACACACTCGGCAAGCAGCTCCTACTTCTACATATAAAAAAAACACAAATAAGATGGCTTGGACATGTGTTTACAACGTCAGAGGAACGAGTACCGAGAAGTGTCCTCCTGGCAACCCCGGAAGGAAGGCGACTGATGGGTAGCCCCAGATTAAGTTTAGAAAAGCAACAACAAAAAGTATGAAAACAGAATAGGTCTGGGCTGATTAACTCATATGGAATTACACAAGACAAGGGAATATGAAAGATTGTTGAGTTTTTTGGGCCCAGAACACTACGAGGATAAGGGAATGAAGATGACGATGATGAAGTTTATTGAACTGGAGCCATTTTAATATTTTTTCTAATGCTTTATGTTATTATTTAGTGTTTGCAAGTCACTTTATGTATTTTATGTTTATTAAAGCGTAGTCTGCAAAAAATCTTATTTTACATTTCGTAACTATTGATATAATATCGTTTTTGTGTATGATAAACAATAATAGTTAAATAAATGACTCCTTCGGTGCATAATATCAAAAAGGGATTGGGTAAGGGGTATATCCGGATTAGGATACTCGATCGTGCACAATGGCTCTAAAAAGTATACTGCGCTGGGGAAATAAACGAACAGAATAAAGCCGATGCATTTAAAAAAAAGAAGAAACCTCTTTCTTCTTTTTCTTTCCTCAAAGAAAACGAATAAAAATCCATCTCTCAGAACCCTCTGCACGCCGGATATACGTGCACAACTTGTCGAAGGGTGTGCGGTTCCAGAATAGTGCTCTTCAGCCACGCTCGAACGAATTATCGAAGACGATAAGTATGAACATTAAATTTTTTTTAAGGTAATACATTTTTTAAGAAATAAAGGGTTTAGATACTAACCATGGACATCGATGCACCCCAACTGCTTTTTCATGGTGCTTGTGTTAATCTGGCACATGTAGCAGCCGCGATCACTTTCTCTTAACTGACGGATACGCAGCTGCCATGTGCGCAGGTTGTCGTGAGCAACGGATATCCTCGAGTTGTGGGTGACGACCCGGTTGTGAAGAGTCAGGATGGTCTGGTCCTCTGCCTTCAGCCACCCAACCTGTGGAGGCGAAAATTCAACAATTTATTTGATGATCCTTTCTTAACATTTTTAAGGCAGGAGTTTTTTGACGAATCACATTGCTTAACAGCAAAAGTTGAAAAATCACATAGACATATTACGGAATGGAATCTGGAACCTCCAGAATGAGTACTATGGAGCTCGCCTTCATCTACCATTGAAGCAAAGCATCATTAAAGATAAAAAAACATGTAATTTTTGTCTCGTTTTGTCTCGTAAAATTCGTCTCATATTTAAATTGATTACTTTATTGAATGTAAGTAAGTACTTTATAAGTAAGTGTCACCTTCGATTGTTATTCAGCCTTATCCTGGCTACTTTATAAGTGGCTACCCTTATCTGGCTACTTCTTAATATTTAAGCATTAGATATAACTATAATAAGTGTAAGCTAAGGCTATTATTATAATATATGGTGCACAAAACTTATGAAATAATTGTTTTTGTTCGCAATTAAGTTATAATTACTTCTTTGGGGCGTGGATAGAATAGAAGCAAAAAGAGGGATTCTAAGAAAATATCAATTGATTTGAATTTGAAAGAAAAATTAATTTAGCGCTGTTTGCAAAACAAGAAAATACAATTTATCCAAAACACCAAAGGAGCGGGAAAACTTTTTGAAATATGAATTGAAATGGGGAATTTAAAAGGCAACTTGTAGCGTCTACATCTACAGAAACGGCGTTGTGCGAAATATCCGAAATACTCGGCCAAACCCACACCTGCGAGACCTGCCACCCTTGCGCGATACCGCTAAGTCCGCGATGAAAATATTTTCCCAAAACATTGCCTCGCTAATTTTGTCTTCTTTTATGTATTCATAAATCTTGTCACGACGGCCGCCCTCCAGAAAATAAAATTATAAATTTCAGGCATGACAGCTGTTTAAACATTGAGATAAATATTTTTATGAGAATAAAATTCATTTTGGGTGGCGGATTGATGAAAGGCAACGTAATCACCGGGAAAGTTTCGCGGCGTTCGGGTCGCCGCGACGCCGACGCCTCGGAGGAAGAGTACCGTTCGGGGATATGCACGGACGCAATGATTTATTCATTACATTATTTTTCCATTGTACTCTTCCTTACATTATTTTATCTCCGTCGCGCTTTCAGATTTATACGCATAAATAAGCTGTTGGTAGTCGGGGATGCTTCTCCCGCTCGGCCCGACGCGGAATTAATCATCCCCGTTTGTATGGACGCCGTAAATTAAATATGACCGGTATAATGAGCACTCTTAGTTATGGCCGGAGAAAGATGTCCAATTTGAGATTACGCAACACCTTTGCCAGGGTGCACGATTGAATGATAATTAATCGCGGGGAAATAACATTTATTCAGCAGCATAAACACACTCCATTTTCGCACAGAGAGAAAACAAAGTTTACATGACAAATCATGATTGATTCGAAAAAAAAAACATTGTTCACACTTCATCAGTACACTTATAAGTTCTTACATTTAATTATTTAGATAATCATAAAAAAACTGCAAAATTTTGAAATACAGGTTTATGTAAAATTACAATTTACAGTATATCTTCTAAAAACGCTTCAATATTATAAACAGAACAATATAATTTATATTTCTTATTTTAAACTGCATTCATTTTTATTTTTAAGAGGCATTTAATTAGATCATCGTTCTTGACCTAATATTCTTTAAATATACATTAGGTACTTAATATTACGCATTACTTATTATGCTTGTTTTTATAAAAATGTTTGCCCTTTACCAGAAAAGCACAATTTACTGTAATATAGAGGAATACTAGTGTAGTAGAAGGCAGGGCGATATACAATGAAGTGTTTTACTTTTGTTCTCGAAATCCTCTACAGCAATGCTGCTAAATTTAAGTTTTTATATATAATGTAACGTACTTTAACAATTTTGTGGTAAAACTATGCACTATTTGGTGTAATTTAATTAATGTTGTAATTTAATTTTTGGTTAAAATTCTATGAGAGAATTTATTTAATAATTTTCTAAATAACAGTGAAGTATTAAAAAAATATTAAAAACCAAAACTTTAACGTCTCTTGGTAAGGATTTTAAACTAAGTGGTCAGGTAAAACTGAATGGTGATTTCATAGTACGGTTACAAGTGTATTTTCAATTCTAAATATAAGGTTGGTCTAGCAGAAGGAGCGTGACCGCAATCCTGCTATTAAGTCCTCACTTTACACTCCTTCGGGCAGTTCTAAAAAAGACAACATAACAACAAATATTCTTTATTAAAATGCACTTGACAAAAGGAAAAATTGTTTTGTATTACATAATATCTACTTGTTTTTTATCATTATTATGTATTTGTATCTAGAATTAATTATTAATTTTATGTTGCATTTTGATCTCATTCTATTCGAAGTTGCTTATCTCGGCACAGGTTCATTTTAGTGAGATGAGTGACTCTTTTTCTAACAAAAGTATTTTAATTTCAGGATAAATAAATAAATAAAAAATATTTTTTAAGTACCGAGTACATGGCACACAAATATTTTTACTATTTATAAACTTAAATTAAGTCCTTTACTACGAAAAAAATAGAGTAGACGATGGTTAAGTAATGTCTCCATGAAATTTCATATTACAACTTTAAACGAAAAATTTCATAAATAATTATATAGCGGAAAGTTTGTGGTGGCCCTGGCAGCCTAGTGAGTACGATACTAACTTCTCACACCGAGGATTCCGGGTTAGATTCTCGGTGAGGTCACACTTAATCTGTGTGATTTTACTCATTTGTAATGTGTTTCGCTTCTGTACTTAGACCTCTAGGTCTGTTGAGCGTTAAATTTAAAAAAAAATCAAGTTCTGAAACAGCACAAAAGGTCCGCATTGATTTGATTAATGATGCCATTTTAACTAATGCTTTCTATAAATTATAGGTCAACGTGATTTTTTTAAGCTCTTAACATGAATTTCATCATCAGTTATGATGTTTTCAAAATTAAATTAAACTGTGAAAAATAATCTTCTTATTCTTCTTTAAGTGCCGTATCTATTCAACGAACGTTGGCTATCATGTTGGCTATGAGAACTTTCGAAACAGTAGACTGACAAAACCACTATCTCAGGTTTTTCAGACACGATGTTCTCTTTCTTCCGAAATCTTCCACTCTCTTTTTTCGGCAATCTTTCACTGCATCATAAGAAGTAATTATTGTAATAATAAAATAATCCATAAAGCCATTTTTTATTTCATGTTTCTTTACAAAATTTTTTTTCGGATTTTTTATTTCTCAGGGAAATATGACGTAAATATAATTATTTTAGAAATGAAAATAATTATGAAAATATATAAAAATATTATACAAACTTTCAAATCACAGACGAAGCCGGAAAATAAAGCTAGTTTTTCTATAAATAAAAATATTTGACAGCTTTTGCGAATAGGATAAAAAAAAGAGCATTTACATTCATTTCGGTAAATAAGGAAAATAAAAAACACGGAGAACGGTATCGTCAAATTCAGGTAGTCGCAGAAACTTCCGGTCTGGATATCCGATTGGAATCGGGCCCGTTCGTGTGAAATGAACGTCTCTACGGACGGCGCGATCCATTCATTAAGTAAACAATTTTTTCGGGCTGGCTAAAATTTCCCGGAAATTTTTCGATGAATTACAGAAGAGGGATGGATCTTCGGCTGTTTGGAATATGATCAATTATTGTTGAGAACTCCACGCCAGATAAACCAATTAATTCACAATTCGTTATAATATTTATACAACTTTTTGACTTCTTATAAATAATTTAAAATATCTAGATTTATTTTCAGGGCAAGAAAAATTAAAACGTGATACGTTTCATGTTCAATTTAAAAGCGAACTGGAGTACACTTGACTTACTTTGAAATATAATCACCGGTCTACTGCTTGGAGAGCACTCTACCACCGCTCTCTGTCTTAGGCTGTATCGATAACTTGGGGCCAATGGACGTTTGATCTTTCATCACTGAGGCTCTTTAGTTGATTTTTTCATATCAAGGGATGCACCCCTTGAAGTTTTGATAAAAACTCAGTCAATCTTGGTGGGCTTGGACATATTTTTCGTATAGGAAACTAAATTTTTTCGTCAATATCAGAGAGACGATCGCCTACAGGATGACTGAGGAGAGTTCAAAATACAGAATACCTACATATCTTTGAAGCTTGGAAAATCATTTCAGATTAAATTAATTTAGCGAATTAATCATTAAAAAAATGATAATGTTAATTTTTTGCTTTATTTTTTATTATTTTTATTTATTTCAAAAAATCCTCGTTTACAATATATAGGTACTTAATAATAATTTAACAATAAAAATATAAGATAAGATTACACAATTTTTTAATTAGATTTGTGGATTATGCCACTCTTCTACGCTACGCCTTTCCCAGAGTGGCGTTATAGACCACAATTATAATATTTTTTTGAATTCGTCAGTAATATTTGTTTTCATAAGGTAATAATTATGTATCTACAACCGTATTTTCAAAAACTTACACTATTTATTTTTCTGTACATTACACAGAACAATAATATTATTTTTTGTATTCACATTGATAATTCGTGCTGTAAGCACTTAAAAAGTTTAAAAAAATGTTTTGGGTGCACAATATTAATTCTCATTAAAAAATATCTAATATACACTTTACATAGGGTTTCACACACACATACTAACTAACGAAAATACTCACTCATGTATTCATCTTCTACTTGGCCACTAAGAAATATTTTTTCAATATAAAGTCTCTACTTGAGATATAAACATTGGGAAGATGAGAGTAGGGATGAAGATAAACTTATTTTCTTTAAAAAAAAAACAAAATGATTTTGTGGCAAAATTATTAATATAATTAATAAAAAAAATTGTTTTCAAAACTGGTTTATTAAAAATATCAAAATGTTTCATGATCAATGGTCCCTTTGTAAGGATACAATGGATACTAACAAGTTAAAAATCATAAATCGAAGTATAGATAGTAAGTATAATATGTGTATGTGAAATGGATAAATAATTAATTACTAACATAAAAACAAATTAAAAAGATAAATATTTGTAAAAAGGACCTGGTTATTTAAGGAAAAGTGTTAATACGAGTGAATTGAATATATAATTGGCCCTGAAACATGTTGATATTTTCAATAAATAAGTGATGAAAACAAAGTACATTGCTTCCTTGATGTCCCTGTCTTAACACATATGCCAATGCTGGATTCTTTCATGTATAGATAATTTAAGTCTGAAATCAACCATTCATTTCAAACATATTCTATCTCTACATCCACATAGCGACTCCCACGAGCGACAGGCACTCTAAATACCAAGTAGGTACTAAAAAAAATCTAAGGAAATGGCAAATAGACATTTAACCTACTCCTTAAAGCATATGTCATCTGCAAAGTTAAATTATGTAAAATGTCAAGAGGTACAAAGCAAGACTTAATAATTTACCTGTGATGATAAAGCGTAAGTGATTTTCTTTAATAAGACTTTTGTGTTATATAAACGAGATAATTGTACTAGTGAAAGACTATCATTTGTCATTTAGGCAATAAAATTAAAAATTCTTTATCAATTATTGTATCATACATTAAACATATTATTGTGTTTTTTCCAGCCAACTTTCTTATTTCTGAGGATTGTGATCCCCGGTTTGTGGCTTAATTATGTCCTTACGGTTTTCTTCTACTTTTCTATTCGACCCGCAGTTAGTTAGCATAGTCGTTCTAATAGGATAGCTGGTAGCATTATTGATGTGGTTGGTCCATGGAAATTGGCCTTCTAGTATCTTAGGAGAGGTTTCGACTATCTTAAGTTTTTATCTTATCGACTATCTTAGTATCTTAAGGTTACTATCGTTTTTTTTGGCGCTGTGTCCGAAAAATTGGATGATGTCTCTGAGAAAGATCGTAGAGGTTGGATCTAGAGTCCTTAGTTGTAACAAAATTATAACAGGTATTACATTGATATTGTTCCATTTATTGAAAATTCTTGATTCAGATGTAACGTTTGGGGTACATATTAAAAATATATACATAATTTTATTAAATATATTGTCACGAGGCAAAAAAAAATTAAATATAATCCAGGATTTTCTAAAACTCTAGATATTTTCGAAAATGATAAAGCTTGCGCTTTACTGTACTGTAATGTACTGGAATATTCCAAATAGAAACATTTTCTTTAAAAAAGATCTAGCCATCGCCGCGCAGTCAATTTTGTTTTGAAATTTGGTGGAAGCCAGAGATAAAAACAATAAATGAACCTTATGCGAACTAGTTCGCATTATATCGACCAGCGAAATAAATGACGAAAGTACCTAACGGGCGTTCGAGAAGTTTTTGATAGTAATAAGTTTGCTTAGAAAAGTTTAGAAGTTTTTCGATAGTGACGATTAGTACAAATAACAAAATAGGTACTGGACTAGTTAAGTTCGTGAGCAATGACTTCTTGTATCAAATTAAACTTTTATTAATTTTGAGTTTTCATTTATCTCCCACCGCTGTAATCGCGTTACAATATAAAACTCTGAAACTTCACAAGTAACGAGGTGAAGGGTGCATTGTGTAAATATTATCGCTACTATACAATTCACAGAAAATAGAGAGGGACGTACCAAAAAAGAAGTATCTAGCAGTGTTTCAATTCAAAACTGATAAAAGTTTAAACTTACTCTTAAAAAAAGGGACGAGTTTTACCCAAATCGAGAAAATTTTGATATCTCTACATAGGCCATTAAATCAGTTAAAAATAAGATTATCTCAATTTCGTCATGGCGACGGCACGTAATACGTAATAATAAATTAAGCTCAAATATTTATTGCAAATAGGTATAGGTACTAGTTAATAATTTCAAAAGAAGATTATTTTATCTACAAAATCTATTATCCAGATAGAATTAGAAAGCACCCAAGAAGTAAAAATAATATAAATATAACATTGTTGAAAACAGCAACGCTCCATCAGCACTATACATACATAACAATTAAATGATATAGTGAATCAGATTCCATAAACAAGCTAGAAATATTGAATTCATTTTATAAATTTAAAAAAAATATCAAAGTACTTAACTAGCCGAAAGCCCATAAAAAATCACCAGAAATAATTATAATCAACACCGACGCTTGACCGGACTTCATTAGCTGCTAGTCATTATCTGTATTTTTTTTGTAATTACAGCGAGTTTCAGACAGATAGAAATTCGAAATTAGAGTTGTTGACAAATATGTAATTCATACTAACTTCCAGTGCTTATAAATTGAGATTTATTATGATTATGCATTGCATGTATTGTGCACAAACTGATCGGTTTACATATTTTATATTTTAATAAAACTAGCCATGTACTCGTAAAAAAGCACGGGAAATAATAATAATTTAAAACGACCTTTACTATCTAAAGTTTTCATACCAGCAAGTTACAGACAGACGAAACCATTATATTAAGATGTGAATTCCCCTCCAAAGCACAACTAGAAACTCTGTTTGTGGGGTAATATTATGCTAAGATATTAATGAAAAACAAGATTTATTTGTTATTAATTTTATAAAATAAAATAGAAAAAAACATATATCAAATATTTATTATAATTTTTTGTATATTAAATAACCACATGAGTTTATAAGTATATTCCATCACCCGGTTTTACTTACAATAATTTTCACGTCAAGGTGATAAGAACTGACAATGAAAATAATTATTTCCAAAACCGTTAGGATCAATAAATATTTATTTAAACTCGATTTTAACTATATAAATATATAAAGTGTTTTAATAAACAAAATTTGTAATTAATTTTATTAAAATCATTTCTTACGATGAAACAATTCAAAAATAGAGTGTTTGTAGACAATTTGATAGGCATACGACTTGGTGATTTGTGAGAGAATTCAGCCGTTTTTGCTTGTTTATTTGTCCCTCGAAAAGGCTTTGCCGCTTGCATCGTGATAAGCCCGCGTGAAATTCAGCGCTACAGTGTTTACCGGGGGTAGCTACTATTATGGGACGAGAAGAGATCCAAATTGCCTTTCAATTTGTACGGAAGATAGGCATTAAGAAAGTCGGGAGAATTTGTTTCGGGGAAGTTATTCTCGGGCAGGATCTTCTCTCATCGAGGGCGGTGGCGGGAAGGGTGTAAAATACATTTCAAAGGTGAGAGATTTTAATTCAACACGAAGCGATTCGTTTCAGAGTTTAATTTCGTTCCAAATGTCTCATCGATTTTGTCGTGTTCTGGGAGGTAGATATATAAACAGATTTATACCATCATTGGTAAAAGGTATAAAATAATAAGCAAGAAAATATATTTAGGTATTTTTGTGACATTTTAAATTATTTGATTTCATTTTAAATATGTAAGCAAGTGTATACAAAGAGGAACCAAATAAAGTAAAGTAAAAAAATATGAACACGGAATTTATATAATCAATATTTTTAATTTTTTGAAACTAAGCTAAACGACTGTTTATATGTTTCTATTTTTTAAATAAGAATAACTTGAAGGTTTGGAATGTGGCTTAAATCCGCGACTTCTGGGTAATAAGGCTAAGACTTATACCAACAAGCTACCCAAAGATTTTCAGACATGTATAAATATAATTTCATATTGGTATGTATATGTAGGTATAATGAAAAAATATGTTTTTTTTCAATTTAATTTTGTATATTTATTGTTCTATATACATTTGTGGGTAGTCCTACGTGATACAGAGGAATAGAATGTGAGAAATTAAAAAATCAAACCTCCATTGCATTTTGAAGCGAGCCTACTAGAAAAGCATTATTCAATATTTAGGAGTGGTTCTATTTCAAGCACCTTTCCACTAATGTCGTGACGCGATGGCCTATTTTGATGATAATCTACTGGATGGACAGATGCAAGATTTAAAATGTAAAACCTAACACCAACTAAAAAATCTATTTCATTTATTTAGATTGAATATGCCTAAATAATACGTAATGTTTTTAATTCCATTGATTTGAATTATCAACTATTCCTTAGTAAGAGTGGTTATCAGTACGAACACTGTAATGACTCAAATTTAAATACCAAATGAAAAATAATTTTTGGATACAATTTATAACGAGAATGATGAAATGAAAGTTATGATGAGAGTTATCAAACGATGTTTTTATCAACGATGGTACAAATTATGAATGCAGACTATTATTTTCATCACAAATTACCTCCGTAAGTGTTAACTCCGATGTAATTTAAAAAGGCAAGCTTCTGATTTAATCCTTAAATATGTTTATATATCTTTTCGAAAATCTTGTAAAGAAATGTATTATTTTCAAAAAAAAAATGGTATTTATTACACTTGTAATGACAAAAGTCCAGAAAACATTTGTCATAGGTTTTAATGTTGATCAGTATGATTATGGGCTCATTCAAACAAGTAAAAAATAATGATTCAGCGAGTTGAAAATTGTCGCATCTTTATTAGTTTTGAAAATTTTAAAGCTTTGAATTATTTACGAACACAACTTTTTCGAAGCTTTGGTTAATCCACTTAAAGAAGCGGATGTATAAATCCCTCAGGTTTATAATCCAAGGAAATGTGAATGTCTTTATAAATCAGAGAACACAAAGCCTTCCTTGATAACAAAAGGAAAAAAGGAACTCCTTTCTACGCCCTTACAGATATTTAAGGTGGTTGTTTTATTGAAAACATTCAAAGTGCTCTTCGGAGAAGTCCGAAATGTTTCCTTCTGCATCAGGTTACAGATAAAATAAGAGATTTTAGAAACATCCAAGTCAGTTTTCATTATAAAGAAAAATCAATTTATTCTTTATTTGAATGTCTGTAAAGTAGACCATTAAATTAGCTGTGGTTCAGAGACTCCAAATGGTTAATGTAATTTAAGGGATCTCCACAAAAGAAACCTGCATTGAGTACATACTCGTATATTATATATTAATATATACTCGTAATTTGAGAATTGACACTAGTAGGAATAAATCCACGTATTGCATAAACATTTATCCATTAAGACATCCAAGACGACGGTGAGGTTTTTACTGTTATAATATAAAATTCGGTATTAGTTTAATAATACTTTATTCAGATAATATACTTTTGTATTAAACTTATTACTTGATGGAGTTTTTCACAAGTTTCAGGTGAACTAAAACATTTCCTATAATTAATTAACATTGGTTTCGGGATCGGGTTTTTGGTTTTATCAATAAATTTTAAATATGTTGCCTTACGGGGGATCAAGTTTTTTGTGAACTCGGGCTCCTGAGAGTTTTTATTAGTTTTTAAAATTAAATTGGAATCAAAAATAACGGCAATCTATTTAAATATGTATATAGAATGCGTAGTAAATGATTTTTTTAGTAAATAAAGTTTACAACGTTTTCGATAATGTTTAATAAAATGACGTGATTTGAGTAACCACGAAACACAAAATAAGGGATCTTCAGTGTTAACGAGTTCACGATAATAATAGTTTTTTATTAGATTTTGAATTTACAGTACTTTTTGTAAATAGAAAATTTTTATAAGAACAAAAATATATATTTAAAAAAAAACAGTGTGTGAAGCATTGTTAAATATAAAGGTAAAAAAAAATTAAGCGAAACATCAAAATAAACAAACTAAATATGTAATAACAGCATTAAATGATAAATGCATAAAGATTTGTTAGACAATAAAAAGGTTAAAACACAAATCTGATCGAAATCCAAACCACATTGGGAAAGCACAGATGTTTTTACTATACGGAGATAGCAGAAAAGTCTTGCGTTTTTCGGATGGAGCTTTTTACCAGAAGTAAGAATAGAACTCGAGAAGTCGGGATAAGAAGATCGGGGATTTAGAAGTAATCCAAGGATTTCAGTTGGTTTGGTTCTAGACTTGAAAATCTTTTGATTTACAAAAGAAAGAAATGCAATGATTAACGAACTAATGTGTCATTTTATTTTTTTAATGGTTGGAATTAATTTCGCGCCTTTATTTAATACAATTTAGCAAGACTGAAAACAAACTTTCATTTATGCAAATGATTTATTTATTTTTTGACAGGCAGTTCTATTACTTAAGGA
>JADDOH010004668.1:0-88379 GCA_016648135.1 Agrypnia vestita
ACGTCAGAGAACTAGTCTCTTTAAGGTACTGATTCACATGCTTATTTTAAGCATGCTCATAGCTAACAATAAAACACACATGCTTATTACAAGTATGCTCTTTTCAAAGAATAGACACGCTCTTGTTCAAAATGGAAATTTTGCAAACTGAAACAGGAAATTTAAGTGAACCAATAAATCAAAACAGTTCCCGAGTTTCCATTTGAATCATTTGTGTCATTTTAATAAAGTTTCATAAACATCATTTCTTGCTACATTATTTTTACATAGCGGTGACCGAGTATTCCACAGACATTCGTGATTCCTATAATAAGTCACGAAAAGTAATGTTTCGTCATCTTCCCAACGTGCCATATTTGTTTCGTCTGTCGCCAACTGAGAAGATCGCATTGATAATCAATACTAGAATGACATTAGCATTCTCATAAGCAAGCCTGTTCACACATACTCAAAAGATACCCCTTCCACCCGCAAATCAAATAAGCATGCTCATAAATGCTCAATGTGTACGCACATTGCTAGTAACGAGCATGCTCAGAACTAGCAATGTGCGTACACACATACTACTAAATAGCAATGGCTCAAGAAAGTCAATGCTGCGCATGCTCACGTGCCACTAATGAGCATGTACACGGAATACGTGTCACATCAATATTCTTACTATTTCAAACTAAGCTAAACTATGTGCTATGAAAATAAGACTAACTCGCTAGTCTGGAGTGAGGTTCGAACCCCCGATCTTTGGATCACGAAGCGATTGTCCTAACCACAAGACCAACAAGCTACCCTTCATCCTCATTTTTACCACATTTTTTTAACATACATATAAATTGAAACATTAAAAAAAATGTCAATTCACAATGTTGCTGAATCAATTGAAAAAATAATAATATATTTCTCAGTCATTTATTGACTGGCTTCAAAAAAAATTCCCTGATTTATTAGTTTTAGTTAGAGTCCTATCCACAAGACTAACAAGAATAGCTTGTTAGTCTTGTGGTTAGGACAATCGCCTCGTGATCCAAAGGTCGCAGGTTCGAACCTCACTCCAGACTAGTTAGTCCTATTTTCATAACACAAGCGTTTAGCTTAATTTGAAAATAGTAAGAATATTGATGTGACACGTATTCCGTGTTCGCATCTCTATTTAAAAATAAATAAAAAAATAAATATCTATATTTTATTTCCATTAAGTTAAACATAGTATTATCAACATCATGAAACTTCTCCATTCCATGAAATTCACAAAAACTTTGCCGATATTATATTTTCTCATTCCAAGATTCATCTTCCAAAAATAACTCGTAAATACGAACAATCTTCCAAAAGGAATTCATTTTGTTGTTTTTCAAAAGTCCGGATTTTGATTGCTTGAGCACAAACGAGGATCCTGACAAGTCACTCCCAAACAGCTGGAGCTCCATTAGGAGAGGGGAAGAAAGATAACAAATGAAAAAGAAAAAACACAATTTTATGAGAATTTACGTTATATTATATATGACGACCGAGCGCCTATTGACAGGCAATATAGGAAACACAGCAAATGTTTATTTTATTTATTTATTTATATTTATTCGGAAAAACAACAGCTGACAATAATTAAGTAAATACAAAGAATAAAAAAGGGGATTACAGGTTTTCACTGGTAGTTACAAAAAATATCGTATTTGCGTGGTCTATTCTTCTTCTTCTTCATGTGCCCTGTCGGGTCCCCCCGACGTCGGCGATCATCTGGGAGAAAGTTTCCCTGTTCAGGGCAGTGCGGAACAGCTTTTCCACGCTTCTTATCCCGGTCCACTCTCGAATGTTTCCAAGCCAGGAATGCCGCCTCCTTCCGACCCCTCTGCGACCCTCAATCTTCCCCTTCATGATGAGCTGAAGGATGGAGTGTTTTTCGCTCTTTTCATTATATGACCAAAATATGAAATTTTACGGAGCTTTACTATGTTGAGTAACTGTCTGTTTGTATTTGCTCTACGTAAAACTTCAACATTACTAGTCATGTCAGTCCAAGATATCCTTAACATTTTACGATGTATCCGCATTTCGAACGCCTTTAGGCGATTTAGAGTAGTCACCTTCAGCGTCCATGCCTCAACACCGTAAAGTAGAACTGACCATACATAGCATTTGATCAATCTCTGTCTGAGCTTCAAGTTTAAGTCGTCATTACAGAATAGACTTTTCATCTTATTAAAAGATGCACGGGTTGTCTAGATATATATGTTATAATATATTGATGAAAATATATACCTATAATTGATTTAGTGGAAAATAATAACATACCTACCTATATTTTATTTGAAAAATGTATCGGAAAGCAAGCGTCGCACACGAGTAGGGTTATTTTGAAATAAGTCTAAATTATACTTTTCTGTGAGTGCATTAAATTTGTTGCAAGTTGGCCACAAGTATGAGTTTTGCCTGTAATTAATAGAAACAAGGGAAGTACAAAGTAGAGGGTTGGTTCTTAGAACTTTAAGAGGAACATTGATTAAGAGTTTGGATAATAATTCGGGACAATCTATTAAGCCTGAGGATATTTTTAGCAAGAAAATTAAGTCCGCTATTTCGCAACGTTTTGCAGAGGTAGTAGATGTTTTTTGCATATTTCAAGATATTGCTCTCGAGTAAAATTTAATTTCAGCCGATGCGACATGTATTTGATAAAAAACTTTTTGTATATTTTCGATTCGTGATATTTTCACATTGTATGAAGGATTCTAGATTTTTTTTTTTTTTTTTTTAAATAGAGATGTGATCACGGAATACGTGTCACATCAATATTCTTACTATTTTCAAACTAAGCTAAACGCTTGTGCTATGAAAATAGGACTAACTTGCTAGTCTGAAGTGAGGTTCGAACCCGCAACCTTTGGATCACGAGGCGAGTGTCCTAACCACAAGACCAAAAAGCTACTCGTGAAGCGTATTCTATTTGTGAAGCGTATTCTAAATTACTACGCACAAATGTGCATTATTCTACATAATATTGTCTTATAATTATAAGACTGGTAGATCTATGTGTTTAAATCATATATCGCGTTTTTAGTCGTTTTTTAGTATCTCTACTATATAAAAAACATTATTTTTAATTTTTCCTTTATTCTATAATTACAATTGCGATACAATCAATACATTCTTAAAATAAATGGTCTTTAGAGGTCTTAGAGCTTTCTCTAGGATCACAGGTAGTCAATATTTTGCACCAGAAATAATTTGTGTAATATTATCGAAAAAAAATTCAAAGAAGCAAAAATTCTAAATATAATTTTTAAATAATCTAACACTATTTGCTTTTTTGCAAAGTTTTCTGGGCCACTCTGCCATTCGTTTCGTATCCTATTGCAGGGCTCATCATAATGTCAGTAACACATGACTTGAATTATAATATTTGTTTTTTGATTGAGTGTAGATTGAAAAATATTGGGATATTTACTGGAGTGTTTTTCTTCTTCTTTCTCTTCACGCGCCACCTTCTACCGAATATTAGCGACACAGATGCAATATGCTGATTTATCAACAATACTGAAGATGCCTAACGTCATCAGCATTTTAGCTACTGGACCACTTTCTGAGATGGCGCAGCCTAGATAATTCATAATTCATACCCGGCGTTGCATGGGTTAAGGATTAAGTTGAAAATAAATTTGTAGGGGGAAACAAAGGTTCGATTCAAGCGGTGTAGATTTGCATCTAAAATACATCAGAGGGAGGGGAAAGGGTAAAAGGGAAGGAAAGAAATGTCTTTTATGTACCCGCCGGGTCCTACAGAATAATTTTGTTAATTATGAATGCGATCGGTTAAACGGTACAGATTTGCATCAAAAATATTTCAGGGGAAGGGGAAGGGGTAAAAGAATAGAAGGTAAATGTCACAAATGTTAACCGCCGGGTCCTAATGCATAAGTATGCAAAATTTTAATCTAATCCATTCGTTAAATTTAATTAGTTTGTAATTATATTAGATTTGTGTTGAAAGAAATTTGGTTAGAACAATTTCTAAATAATCTGACCTAAGGCCTCTGCTATTGCTATTTGTCTATAAAATTTCCATGCCGTTTTCTTTTTTAAGAGTGTGGCCTGTCTCCAATAGGTAGTTTGCGAACTCTGAGAAATTATTATTACTAAGACATCTTAGGTGTTCTTTTATTCTAATATTTAAACAACATGCCGTTTTACCAACATAAAATGTTGAACATTTATTACAATAAAGTTTTTATAAACATGAATTTTTTAATTGATCCATTAAATGATTATTCCAAATACACGCTCAAATGCTTTTCCTTTACAAAAGCGTAGCCACTCAGCAGAAAGTAATTGATCTTGGCTCGTTACATTATATTGTAAATACCTGTTACCTCTCTGCTAGTCACTAGTATTATTTGTTACACGTCGTTGAAGCTGCGCAGACGAAAAACGTAAGCTGTAGCATATACCAGCTTTGGGATACAGGATCGAAAGTCTGTTATGGGGTATTATATCGAACCCATAGGGGTTGAAACATTTTTCACGTTAGGAAATAGATTTCTGTTCATTTCTACTTGAAAGAGTGAAGATGAAAGCACGTAAGATCGTTTCGTTGAAGCACTCAAGGGTCCATGATATTCCAAGTAAAGTATCAGAGGATGCTCTCATCTTATCGTTAAAAGTTCGGAGAATGATCCCATTGAAACATAATATTTTGAGTATCTCCCAGAACCTGACCACATCATTTTCATGATCCTGCTACTCAGAAATAATACTTAATCTTTTACTACCTGTATGGTTGGATAATATTTCCTCTCCATTAACATTAATTCAAATTAAACATAAATTGTATAAATACACGAAAAATACCTAAAAAATTATGGTGTAACCGAAATCTATCGTATAACAAGTTAAATATCTTTACCATTGAATTTTGAGTTCATTACTATGTAAAATATATATACTCATTGAAAATAAATATTTTGATTTATTGAGATCTTTTGTTCCAAATATTAGCTCATCATTTTGGGTCAGCCTTCCTATTTAGCATACATAAAGTTTTGCGGTCATGCTTTGTCAAGATTGTAAGATCTAGAATTATTGGGTCTTTTAGGATCATTATAGTTTATGTCACTTATAAGCGGTATTACACGGTTCCTTCAACTGACATGTTTGGTGGTTCTGTCTATAGACATTCATAGAGGTATATGTATGTCTACAAATATCTGTATCGGCCATATTCCCTTATGTTTAGATGACGGTATCCTGAGATAAGGACAACATTGAAACTACCTTTAATGAGTTCATTTCTTAACTTTTTCTCAATGGTAACACCCTAATCTTCGCTTCACCGACGTGCATTTTTTTTCTTCTAAACGCACGTCATTCCAAACAAAAGAGCGAGGCAGGCAGTTCAATTTAACTTCAGTCTACTACTTAATAAGTCAGAATTTTATAAATTCAAATCCTTTTAAGATTTATATCATCATAAGAAACCAAGTTGTTGAATTAATTGAACAGTCTTAATATCTAGGAATGAACGTTACTAAGAACAGTGATTTCCATTAACAAATAATAGCGAGATAAAATTAGAAAACTCCCGTCAATTTTCTCTATGGAAATTGCTGAAAAAATTGTCACACAATTCAAAAATTAAACTATTATACCATATTAGTCAGGATAGGGAGTTTTATCCCGCCATTTTAAAAATAATTATATTGTAATGTAACCAGGAACAAAAAGAAACTCAAAATGTTTTGTACAATTATCATTCGGAAGCACAGCCACGAAGAATTCCTTTCTCCGAGCCAAGAGTATCCATAGTGTCTTCGTCCTCTTCCACAGCCCTCAGATGAGTATGGTGGAATGAATCAGATAAGTCTGACTTGTCTTCTTAGCTTGTATCTATTACTAACTTTGAAGCGAACAAACCACCCTTGGCAGGCCCTTTCGCTGATTGTCCTTCGCCTGAAAGATAGTTGAGATCACGAAGCGGCATACATTTGTATATTTTTTGATGCGAATTTTAATTTCCCAACCCTACTAAGGGATGATATCACCCCGAGAGCTTTGAATTTAAGTTTAAATTGGGTGATTTCTTACAAGGTGATTAATTGATTCTATTTTTTATATTGCCACTTATATTAATGTACATATAAAATTACTATTTTATCGGAAAATTTTTGAAAGACAAATATGGCCGCATAAAAAACGGTGCACGTTTGTCTGAGACAGAACGAAGTTTGATTTCTGAATGATGAATTTCTGATGAACAAAAAGATGTTTGATTTCTCACTTTTGCAAAATCACTCGCACAGTAAGACACATTGCAAGATTTTAAAAATAAGTCTTACGCAAGATTTACGGCCCAATATGATAACCTTAGCGGTTAATGATGAAAATTGAAGAGCTTGGAAATTCAGTAACGGATGACGTTCAGATACATGAAGAAGGTGAAAGATAGAAGGTGGCAGTGGGCGGGACATGAAAGGAGAGTAGATGAGTTGAATAACACAAGATCAGGACCGATACGTGAATGGGCGGATAATGCAGGATGTAGGCGAGTACCCTGCAGACTGAAGAATGAATGGTGCTCTTAAGTGATGAGTCCTGTGAGGTCGCTAAAGAAGGACATATTATATTGTAACGCTTCATAACACTCCGGAATCAACTGAGACAATCATTGTAAACACTGGAAATGCCGAGTAAATACAAGATATGTGTAGAATGGTCTCGAACATTCGAAAACCAACATGTTTTGTATAAAAAGGCGAAGCGTGTGCCGCGCGACATAGTCATTGTCTGACGTGTGACAAGTGCGACATTACCAGCAAAGCACTGTAGCTTGTACATACTCATAAAAGTTGAGCAGAATGTTCTCGAAAATGATCGGTGCAATAGAAACATCGCAAAAAAAAGTGTTCCACAGTGTAAGACTAAAATAATTAGTGCGAATTTAGGAATTGGATTATAAGTGTGTGAAATATTCTAGATACATTTACTGACTGTGAATTCAAGAACGGGTATAAAATAAAACTTTAATTAATTTTTTGTATTTTATGTGTCTCCAATAGCCGCTTGCAATGATAATATTATAGAAAGAGTAAATTTTGAAATATAACACGTAATGTTAAATCAGCACGTTGTCTTTCATATTCTACCATAAAGTTTAAAATGAGTTTACACATTGGGGACGATAGGGCTGAATGAACGTATCTCAATGTAATACGACATTGAATATAATAATACCAAAGCCCCCGCAGAAATTGAAGTTTGATGCGTCATCTTCTTCAGCCGTCTAAACATGTTACGATGCTAATCTTCTAAATGAAATTATTCTCCACAATACATTATAGATGATCCGACCCAAATTTCATTCAAGAATTTGCATTTTATGAAATATTTTCCATATTGGTACGATGGATCTCCCGTAAGGGTTTTAATTAAAATTTATCAACAAAATCGTTTTTTTAGAAAGGTTCCAAAACTTTACGTACTTGAGAACGTTATACATGGTATACAAGAGCTAGCAGCAGAAACTTGGCAGGTAGATTCCTGATTATGTTATGAGTCTAAAATGTTTAAGCAACCATGGCCTAATATCAATAGTTATAGAGATACACAACATCAATGTTTGCATTTTTTTTTCAATATTTCTTGCTTATTTTTTGCAATAAGTTGTACTATCATTACAGTAACTTATGTGGATTATGAAAAATTCATTCGCTTTAATACAAGTCGAGTAAAATGATAAAAACTTGCAAAAATTAAAAAAGTTATTTTTTTATAAGGTTATTATCATTTTATTTAAGTTGTATTGAAGAAAATGAATTTTATATAATCAATATAATTTAAGTTATTGTAATGATAGTTCAACTTTTTGCAAAAAAATACGTCAGAAATATTAAAAATGAATAAAAATTATTTAAAAAATGCAAAATCTGATATTGCATATTTCCATAACTATTGATTTTAGGTCATGGTTGCTTGAACACTTTAGACTCATAACATAGGCAGGAATCTACTGGCCAAGTTTCTGCTGCTAACTCTGGTACACCCTGTATAAGGTATCAATTTAATATTTTAGATCGGCCACAAGAGGTAAAGTAGATTTTTTGTACGAAAGTAGGTAAGGGATATTTTTCAGCAAACTAATGAATCAATTTGAAAAAGACATACAGATAAATAAAATCAAAGAAAAAATATTTTGGCTGCTACCGGGATTCGAACTGCGGACCTCCACTCTCTCCGGTAGCTTCGCGCTATCCAGTTTCACCACGGCAACCTAGTACAAAATTGACGTCAATGTACCAGGCTGCCGTGGTCAAACTGGATAACGCGCCGTTAGTAGCATCGAGCCTCTGATTGACGGTGCCGAGTCGATACGTACGGCTAGAAATGCTGCGGGCCTCGACAGCGTCACAATATTTTAAAAAATAAATTTTATACAGGGTACTTTGGAAAAAATTAATAACCTCGCAGGCCTATACTCCTGCCTTGATTATGAGTCGAAAATGTTCAAGCTTTCATGACCTAATATCAATAGTTAAGGAGATATGCGACATCATAGTTTGCATTTTTTTCGATATTTCTGACTTATTTTTTGTAAAACGTTGGACTACCATCACGGTAACTTATATCGAGTGTGAAAAATTCATTCTCTTTAATACAAATCAAATAAAAAAATAAAAACCTACGAATTCCAATTGGAAAACATTCCAATTGGAATTTTTTCAGGGTTTTAACCATTTTATTCAACTTGTATTGAAACGAATGAATTTTTCGTAATTGATATTTGTTACTATAATGATAGTCCAACGTTTTACAAAAAATGAGTAAGAAATATTGAAAAAAAAATACAAACTTTGATGTTGCATATCTCCATAACTATAGATGTTGGGTCATGATAGCTTGAACATTTTCGACTCGTAATCAAGGCAGGAGTATAGGCCTGCGAGGTTATTAATGTTTTACAAATAACCCTGTATATGTAATATTTAAAGTTTTAATGTATTCGACCACAAATCCTTTGACCACGCTTCAGGTCAAAACCTTTTCATCCGATTTTATATTGCTTGTCCAATTTGAATAGAAGACATGATGAATATTGGCGGATGAGTACGGCTAAGTAAAAAAATGAAACCTTTTTCACTCATTGTTAATTTTCGACATTCACATTTTTACTACTTTTCCAGCCATATTACATCATGTTTGGTGACGGACGGACTGTTCTAGAATTTAATTAATGAATGTCATGAAATATTTTCCCTTTATTAACTTTTAACTTACGCATGGAATTTTTTCGTATAATCCTTTATTTTTATTTTATTTAATTTCACAAAATAACATATTTACATCACGCATACCATAAAAAATAAATGTATATTATATATTTTAAAATATAGAGGTATGTATATACTAGTTCATGAGAAAAATCTACAGATGTCTCTAGCATAGTCCCTTGAAATAAACGAAAGGTTTTCAGATTTGAACAAATAGAACTTACAAAAATTTTATAATATGTGGATGTTCTTACGATGGAATTGGTGAACCTCTTACAAGTCGTAAGCTCTGGGTCATTCCATGAAAAGACTTCCATATATGTTTTCCATATAAATAGTTTCGTCTCTGAGACTTATACTCTATCTTAAGTATCTAATCTAAAAATTAAATTTATTATTTGTTTTAATCTACTTATATTTCATTAATTACACCTAAATGTTTCAAAAAAACCTTTCGATCGTCAGGGTGTTTTATATATGTCAAAATATTTAAATGAATGATATATATTTTTTTGGTTTCTAAATTATATTAAAAAATATTTTAAATATTATTGCTGAAGTTCTTGATTGCACAAAATTATTGGAAATTCTTTTAGAATTGGACTACAGACTAGAACTGGACATGCTATACTAATTTCTAACTAACTAACTAACTTACCATCACGCCGTTTTCCCGTGGGGGTAGGCAGAGAGGATAAGGCGCCATACTCTTATGTCCTGACATACAACTTTCGCTTCATCTACATTCATACATCTTCGCATGTAAGCTCGACGGTTATTGAGGCTTCTAACAGGACCATTTTCCAGTATCTGGTTAATCTGGTCACGCCACATCTTCCGTGGTCGCCCTCTCATTCTGGCGCCGTCAACACTTGCATTATATATCTAATCCTAATAATAATTATTATCTTAATTATATTATAATTATATCCTAATTTCTAATGATTCTAAATTATTCAATTTCAGACCAAAATTATTTATGTAAAATAGAAAGTCCTAAATTTTTATCGAAACCGTGATCCCTTTCTAATAAATGATTTGTAAATTCAGAAAAACCATAATTATTCAGACATCTCAAATGCTCTTTGACTCTTAAATTAAAATTACGGCTGGTTTTCTAAAATAAAACGATATACTATCTTTGTACGAAAGTTTATAAACACATGAATTGTTAAATATATTATCTTTCTTCTTCTTCTTCTTCATCAGCCTTCATCTTTCCAGTGCTGGATATAGGCCTCTTCCTTATATTTCCATTCTTCCCTGTCGTTGGCTTTATTATCTTTATCTTTTGAATTTATTATTCCCTATATTATTATTTGTATAAAATGCAGGTCTATTTTTTTTCGGTAAATGTTTTAAAATTTGAAATTATAAAATTCTTCGCCAATAATCATTATTATTATTTATATTTATCTGTGAATTGTATAAAAATTGGTTAGTCATTTTTTCTTTAATTTATTTATTATAATTTTATCAATTAATTCTGTACCGTATCCGTATATATTATTAAACGCGATTTTTTTATTGTATTTAATTCAATTACAATAAAAAAAATTGAAAATTAGAGTAACACATGGATACATTGACAAGACAACGTATGATTGAATGAAAACCCGAGTTTTTATGTGATAGAGGGTGATTATATGTATTAATGTATCTACAAAGTTGCTCAACCAATTGAAAAAAACCAATCTATATTAAGAAATGAACTATATAAAGCAATGTCCGAATTGGGAATATCGTATAAGCTGATAAGACTTGTAAGAGCAACAGTGAGCCCAACTTTAACCAAAGTAAGGATTAATCAAGACTTATCCAATCCATCCCAACTCACAACCACTACAGGGAGACGCTTTAGCATGTCTCGTATTTATTGTATAGAAAAGTCTCTACAGAAAATTCCTAGAAAAAGACATCAGGGACTCAAAAATAATCTAAATAAAAATAAAAATACAATAAAAAGATAGATTCAACTGCTCGCCTATACAGATGATATTAATATCATCGGACGATCACTACATTACATTATTACGTAGCATTAGAACAGAAAGCTAAAGCAATAAAGATAATGCGGCTCATCATCAATGGAGGTGAAACAAAATTGATGATTGCGTATAACACACGTGGTCCAAGTCCCCAAACCTTCACGGCTGAAAATTACAGATTTGAGGTGATCAAAAAGTTCACTTACCTGGGCTCCATAGTCACTAGTGACAACAACACAAAAGAAGAAATCACGAGGAGGATAATGGCTGCAATCTGTTGCTACTGCAAACTGTCTTCAGAAACAGTTAGGGTCAAAAGAAACACCAAAATGTTATTCTACAAAACCCTGATAAACCCAGTCCTGACATATGAAACGAAAATATGGTACTAGAGAGATCCATTGCAGCATTTGAAAAAAGGGTCCTCAGAACAGGCTACGGTCCTGTGAGAGACCACAATGTCTGGCATCGTTGATAAAACAGAGATGTATGATGCATGGAGAGCACGACGTGAGCTGGTCACCCAATCAGAATGGACGATGACAACGCTGTATAACACCTCACACTCTCCACACCACATGGACAAAGAAGACCAGGATGGCCTTAACTGCGATGGATAGACTGTGTCAGCGTTGATACATGCATATTACGTATTACAAACTGGAAGACAAAATCAACAGTCAGACAGACAACAATGGAAGAGATTTTTGGATTCAGCCAATGCCCACCCAGGACTGTCCGAGATGTCAGACTTATGATGATGATAATATTTTTCCGAATTATTTAACAAATACACTCCTTTTATACGAGGGCGGTCCAATAAGTACCTAGCCTACAAAAGAAAAATGAAAATTTTGGAAAAGTGGCAATTGATTTCTCAACATAATCTCCTTTTAGCTCGATACACTTGATCCAGCGAAGCTCCAATTTCTTTAACCCGTCTGAAAAATACGTTTTCTCGAGGTCTGCAAAGTAGGCCTCCGTGGCAGTGATGACCTCCTCATTCGACTCAAATTTCTGCCCGGCGAGTGACTTTTTCAAGTTTTGAAACAAAAAGAAGTCGCACGGGGCCAAATCTGGAGAATACGGTTGATGGGGCAGCAGTTCGTAGCCCAATTCGACCAATTTGGCCGTGGCGAAGGCGGAGGTGTGAGCCGGTACGTTGTTATGGTAGAAGAGCACTTTTTTCTTCGCCAAATGTGGCCGTTTTTTCTGCAATTCGGCGTCGAATTGGCCCAATAATTCGGCATTGTATAGCCCTGTGATCGTTTTGCACTTCTCCAGGTAGTCGAAGTAGATCACACCTTGTGAATCCCAGAAAACGGTGGCCATCACCATTCCGGCCGATAGGACTGTTCCAGTTCGACTGTTCCTTAGTCTCTGGTGTGTACCAGTGGATCCATGTTTCGTCGACGGTCACGAAACGACGTAGAAACTCCTTCGGATTGCGCTTAAACAGCGTCAAACATTGCTCTGAAGTAGTCTCACGGTTTCGCTTGTTGTCCGGAGTGAGCGAACGCGGCAGCCATCGCGCCGACAGTTTTCTCATGCCCAAAATTTCATGCAGGATATGACCCACGCGGCCTTCTGAGATGCCTACTGTCTCAGCTATCTCGCGCACCTTCAATCGGCGGTCTGCAAATACGAAAGCGTGGATTTTTGTTATGTTATCCTCCGTGGTAGCCGTTTTCGGGACACCTGAGCGTGGCTCATCAAAAACCGATGTGCGACCACGTTGAAACTCATTAAACCATTTTTTGATAGTCACCATCGAAGGAGAAGAGTCACCATACACAGCATCCAAGCGCTCTTTGATTTCGCTGCGCGATTTCATTTCCAAAAACAAGAACCGAATCACCGACCGACATTGCTCTTTTTCCATTTTTCTAAATTCCGCGGACACGCCCACTTCCACACGCGGACAAAACAAAACTACGAATCCGATCCGACTGAAATTTTTACAGTAGTCGTCTACGAGAACATACTACACGATAGTAAATTTCTCTTGCGATAGTAGCGCCATCGGGCGGTGAGGCTAGGTACTTATTGGACCGCCCTCGTAGACCAGTATATATTAATAATAATCATTTTATATGCTGTAGGTATTTATAATGTTTTTATATGCCCTTTAGGGCTTTTACAAAAATAAAGTTTAAATAATACATGGCAAGTAATAACACAAGCGCTAATAAAGCGTAGCATAAAGTAAATGATAAGTTAAATGTAAAAAAGTACTAACTAAGCCGTTCCCCGCAGGGCTACATTCATACATCTTCTCATGCTTGCTCTATGGTTGTTTAGGTTTTTTAACAGGGCCATCCTCAAATATTTGTACTACCTGATTTGTAGTGCCAGGTCTTTCGCGGACTCCCTCTATTTATCAATAATAATATTTTGCAAAGACATAGCCAGTGGTTATAATGTTATGTTTTCATTGGATTTATACATCTTTGGGAGCTTTGGGGGTGAAATTTTTGTATGCAGCGAAATGCGCGCATCATACGGCGAAAGTCTTAACACCATGAAGTTAGCCGTCAATGAGATTAAAGTGTACATAGCTGCATTATCTGCAGAAAGGACAAAAGTGGGACTACATATTGGATACGTTTCAGCTGTCAGATTATGTTTAATTGCGAATTTTTTTTTTTAGAAATATTTTGATTTTAAGATTAAGGCTGGACAATCACTGCAGATGCATATATTGGTTTTTATGAAAAAAACTAACTTTCATTAAGTGAGAAAAGCCTCAAAATATGGGAATAAATAGAATATACTATTAAAAATCATCTCTTTATATAAATAAAAAGCGTTTTAAAATCAACAAAAAACGTAAAAATTTCTTGCAAATTTAAGACATTATAACTTTATTAATATTGAATATTTCTTAATTTCCTTAGTCCCTTAAGGATTCTAGATAATGAAGTATACTTTATACGTATAAAAAAAATATTACGCGTGCATATAAATATTCATTAAAAATTAGCGCCGCCTAGAATACTAAAAACGTTTTTTGGCCGCGGCCTGTCGATTAATGCTTAAATTTTTTTAGTTATTGTAAATAATGTTCAGTTTATTACTTTTATATAATATCAAAGGTTGTATCTAAGTTATTGCGCTAAAAAAGTTCCAGTCTAGAGTGTACATTCTGATGTAAATGAATAATAAAAACCCACATTTTCGTAAAAAAAAAAACGCCGAAATACGCATTTGCAGTGAATGTGCCGCCTTAATTTGAAAATGCATACGTTTTTTGAAAAGGATCTCGAAGCCTCAAATATGCCGTTTGAATACGTTCGTAAATACATTATCTGGTATTGAAATTATAAAACGAAATAAGCCAGAAACAATTTATGAAATTGACATATAGGTATGTTTACGGCTGCCTCCATACCATTATGATATAAATCCCATAACATTGATTCGGAATACACTGAATATAAAGTAGATAAAGTAAAATCGGATAACAAAAACGTGAATTTACCTTAACTTATTTAATGTGCACGTACTTACTTTCTTCTATATTTTAATAATTTAGTATTGACACGGGAGTACAATAGTTATCACGCGTCTAAATTCCTCGAACGGTCCACACGAATCTAGAATCAACTGGGCTGTTCTAGTACTCACTAGAAAAGTGGAGAAATTACTGGAAATTTGGAAAAACTAGTCTATAACGGTCTCGAACATTCGACAACCAAAATGTTTTGTATAAAAGGTGAGCAAGCGCGCGCGCGAATTAGAGTTATTGTTTTGACAGCGCGACATAGAGTCCGCAGATAAAAGCGAAACAGTATTTATGTATAGTAGTAACTTTTGTACACTGAGGGGAAGGGAAAAATATATTTTATTTTTATTTTAAACTCTACAATAAGCCTCCATGCCCAATTACTTTAGCAAAATACAATACAAAAACACCCGGGCTTGATAAATCACAAAGATGTAATGTGACTACACCGGAAATCGAACCCGAAATCCTCGGTATGGGAAACCAGCGGAATACGTCATGCCATGTGGACTACGATAGCCGCTTTTACACTGAAAAATATCCCAGAAAGATTTATACAGGGTGTTTCATAACTAGTAGCAAAAACATTGCCGGTGGATTCCTGCCTTCGAGATGAGTCAAAAATGTTCAAGCAGTCAAAGTTTGCATTTTTTTAAATATTTCTGACTTATTTTCACAAAAACTTGAAATATCATTAGAGAAACTTATATTGACTATGAAAAATTCATTCCCTCTAATACATGTCGAGTAAAATGATAAAATCTTTGAAAAATTGAAAATGGTGTTTGTTTGAACACGGAATGTTAATTGGATAAGTCAAGATGGGAAAAGACAGGTTCCTGGAAGGAAAGAAAGTCAATAAAGGAAGCACGCCCTTACCTTTGTCCTTTGGTCCAGGTCAAAGGAAACGCAACGCTGGTTTCTCCCTTATCAGAAGGGCAGTAGATCCTGAATTCTTGGGGGGGGGCACCTTATTCCTTATCAGAAGGCTTTACGGTTAGTAAACTGGGCACACACAAAACTCAAAACCAAAACATCAAGCAAACAAGACAGTTCAAAGGTGAATAACAATATTAACACAAAGGGTTCATGTAGAGCGTGCACTATGAAAAGGTGTAGGGAAGGTGGATGTGTTCAGTGACATCTGGTTCTGTTCATAAAGATCGAACAGTGTTTTTGACAAGGTTTTTATAATATTATTTGAATTTTATAATGAATTTTTCATAATCGATGTAATTTACTGTAATAATGGTTCAAGTTTTTGCAAAAAGTAAGTCAGAAATATTGGAAAAAAATTAAATTGCTTAAAAAAACTTCGATGTTGCATATGCCTATAACAATTGATCATTGTTGTTTGAACATTTTCGATTATCAAGGCAGGAATCCACCTGTATTGTTTTTGTTACTAGCTATGAAACAGCCTGTATATATCTTTCTGGGATATTTTTTTTAAAATCGACCTGTAAGTTTTTGCTACTTGCCATGAGACTTCACCGACATTCGATGACAAATATGTCATTTATTGCGGACCAGAAAAATGGCCAATCCATTGCCTCGGTCTCTTCAGACATGATTTTTTTGTTTTTCCAAGAGATGATATGATCCTTCTCAGGATGCCTCCTTTTGTGTCCGAGGTATCAAAGGAAACACGATTTTCTTAAATGGGTTTTAGCAAAAAAATGTGTAACAGATTTTTAGTTAACTTAGTAAAAACCGCTACCAGATTTTAGGTCTACCGGTTTCGAGACGTACCCGTCTCTTCGTCATTTGTATTCTTCGTCATATTGTTAAACTTTCACCAATATTGATCACATGCGTGTTAATCTTGTCAGAGACAAGCATGCACTACTTACTAACTTACTACTTACTAAATTAACTAAAAATCTGTTATTATGTCTAACCACAAAGTTAATGCTTTAAAATTAATAATATTAATAATAAAAAAATGTGTGCCAACCTTATATTACGAGGCGTGAATAAAAATAAAACGTTCAAAGGTTATTACTACCAAAAATGTTTTTTTTCTATTACCATCCTTTCTTATGATTACTATTTAAAAAAATTACATTTTTACATAATAATTATTGTCGGTAGGTACAGTATTTAAAAATACAAAAATATTATACAATTCAGTAGATAATTATTAAAATCATATTAAAAAATCATTTTGATTATCCCATTGCAAAAATATTTCAAAACCTTAATGTTCCAACTCTTCGTGTACTTTACAACATCTGCAAATATTATTTTATTCACAAAATCGATATTCCAGATAAGATTGGACAGCACTCAAGAAGTAAAGATAATTTAAATATACATTTATTGAAAATAACAATTATCCAACTGCATTATGCAAACAAACATCATAAAGGAATTAAATTATGTAATGAATTTGGTGCTCAAATCAAATAGGAAATAATGAATTAAAAAAGAATAAAATTAATTACCTTACTATTAATTTTTAAAGCATTAACTTTTTTATCAAACATTTTACAAAATATTTTTTATGTTAGTAGATAACCCCTAAAAAGTGGTTAGTGGTAATGTTTTTTAGTGATTATGTACTAACATAAATAATAATTTGTTAATTAATTATCTATTAACATTTTATATTTTCTATTGTGATCAATACATTATTTCAATTCAAACAGGCTTACAATGATTGACAAAATATATAAATATTGATTATAACTGCGCATGTCATAATTATGCACAATTTATTAGGTATACGTATCCTTATTTCGTGAAAAAATGTGAATTTTCTCTCAAGTACAAACGACAACACTTTTTGGGGGGAGTTGTATATTGCTTTACGTTATGTCAAAAAACTAGTGACAAGATTAAACCTAGTACTTACCTTATAAAATAAATAAAAATACCCGCAAATTATGTGAAGTTACTAAATTCAGAATCAAAATTTAATTTTGAAAATAATGAAAGGAAATGAAGTTGTTTCGTGATTCGATTTAGATAAAGTAATCCGAATTCAACCTCTCAAAAAATTTTACCTCAAAATAAACTCTTTCATCCCCTAAAACGACATCAACGTCGACAAAGGCAAGATCCCCACTGGCGGCTCATTAATTTTTTTGGCACTCATAGAGGTCTCTCATGATTATTTTTTAGCAAAACTATAATACTTGCCTTTTATGAGATGGAAACATAGTGACATCTGTCACTACAACAGTAAATGAACACAGTATGAGTCTGTCGCCGACAGAGCACAGACTCAACGGGGCGCGTATTCTCAGTTATTTAACAATCTCCTAGCTAGTCACATTTTTACTTAAGAGCTCCACCTCGGTCTTATTAATTATATTCTTCTTCGGCGATCACAAGAAACGAGCGTGGCAGAGGAGCCACGTATTTATTCAATACTCCTCCCTCCTACTGTCGACACGTATTTATTCAATAACTAGCAGTAATAAGCAATCGGCTATGGCCGATGTCCGAAGGATGATAATCTTACCTAAAAGACTGCAAATATGACAGTTAACCAGTATATCATAGACAATATTTATACAACACGTACTTATAAATAATATGAATTCTGCGATTTGATTTAAATTGGAATATAAGATTTTTCAACCAAAAAGTAGCTTTTTAACCCCTGGTATGCCGCCACGCGGCAAATGTTTCCGTTATCTGCCACGCTAAATAATACCTACACGAAAGCGCTATTTTTACATTATTGTTTTTTATTAAAATTCGTGGTTAGACGCCACTAATTAAAAAAAAAATCTTAAAGATACGTAACTAAGGTTTTTATTAGTACTTGTTTTATCACATTACCACTGTAAATTTTTATACTATAACCATTTCTTTCGTCTTATCATACTAAGTATTACTGAACTTAAATTGGGGTTTTGTTTGTTTTATTTCATATTTCGATAGATTTTACAGCCGAAGGTACAAAAACAAAATCAATAAACTGGATAAGAAACATATTTGAAAATGAGCATGCTGGCGACATATATGGGCCATTTTGACACGTCTGATGGCGCATCTAGTATATTCTAAGCCTTGCTATCTTTACTTACCAACTTCTATTGTAAACATTTATGAATACATTCATCATTGTCAGCAAGTGTTTCTGTTCACATTCTCGATATAACCCCGCTTCCAGTACAGCGCCTCCATGTAAGTACCTGAATAATTTTGAACTCATTTCAAAAGCGCTTCATAGAACGTGAGTCAAAATAGCACTCAATACACCGATAAACCTTTCCTCAAAAATTTTCTAGGGTTTCCACGGCCGTTCAGAATTTTCTGGAATATGCGGAAAGGCTGAAGGTCTTGAAACTGCCCACTCTTCAGGAGCGACGAGCAAGAGGTGACCTCATCGAGACATTCAAGATTCTATCGGGCTACTACAATATTCCTAATATGACAGTTTGCATTAAACACTAATGTGGACCTTCGAGGACATCACCTGAAGTTGAACTAGTCTCGGTTCTCGTGCAACCCAAGAAAACATGCATTAAGCAATAGATGTGGAACAGTTTGCCTGAGGGCATCTGCAGCCAGTGTCAACCAATTTAAAAATAGGCTGGATATTCAAATGAGAGACAGTGATATGGGCCTATCAGCTTAAGCTGCCTACCCATTATCAATAGTAATAATAATAATAATCCTATTATTATTATTACTATTGATAATGTTATTTTCACGTTTTACTTACTCATTTTTTTGTATCTGTATTACCGGTTATCTGCCAAAATCCTCGGAACTCAATTGTAAACCAACCTTTTTGATACTATAATGTAAGTCTGGCGGTCACGCCCACGTTCCGTTTCAACCAAGCAATTTACTGAACAATTCAATCTAGCAAACATACATTTTCTGGAAACAATAGAGATAAAGTTCGATACAGTTCCAGCAACTCTTTTGCCAGTGACAAAGCTGGAACAGATGGCGAGAAATAGAATAATAATTAATTTCAGGGATCGTGTACACATCTACATACAAACACACACACACACTTGCGCGCTTGGGGGAGATATTATAATTCCACAGCATTAATTCAAGTGCCCAATATGACGCTGATCGTTACTCATATTGTCGATAATAACCGGCCCTTGTCCATAATATCGGGTATTGATATAAAATTGAGGAGATAAATTCATCTGTTTAATATTTTAATACAAAAACTTTGCGATCAGACATTACAATGATAAACATAAATTTCTAAGTACCCAATTCAGTTCATTGTAATGTAATAACTATATTACAATGTAATATATAATTGTGTGTATGTACAATGTACGTACAATGTAATATATAACAACCATAAGTAATATAACTATTATTTCTAAAAAATATTATTACTCTATATTGTTTTCTCTATATTTATAAAACTGGGAAGACTTCGGTGGCTGGGTCATGTGGAGAGAATGTCCGAGCATCAAGCACCAAAGTCCCTGCTGAACTCAAGGCCAATAGGGCGAAGGAGCTTAGGAAGGCCAAAATTAAGATGGAGTGACAACGTCCTCAAAGACATCTCTGCCTTGGAGCTTCGGACTTGGAGAGAACTGGCACTAAACGGAGATGAGTGGAGGAAGATTATTGAGGAGGCCAAGACCCACCAAGTGTAGTGCCAAGAGTGATGATGATGATGATTCTTCTATAATTTATTATATTGCCCATTGAATCACCTGTTATATAAAATTACTATTTTTAAATTTAATTTCATTGATATATGTTGTGTAAAATAATTATTTATATTTCTAATTTCATCGAATTACTGTTATTATTTTATTGTCTTCTTTCATTCTACATTTATATTGTTCTCGATTACGTTTCTAAATCATTTATGTTCACATTTGTATTTAGATAATATATATATATATTAATATATATATATATTATTGAAACTGCCTATCTTATTCACGGTATTTATGGACAAGATCAGCCGAAACAGCATTGCCCGTAATGGAGTGAACATCGGGGAAGATGAGGTGGGGAGACTGTTATTTGCAGATGATAATAATAATAATAATAATTGGATAACTTATATAGCGCTGTTTTCGCGAATACTCACCTCAAGGGCGCTTTACACAGAAAAATTATTATCTTACAAAACAACTTACTGATAGAAAATAAAAAACTTATTTACTATTACTTATTCACTAGGTGGCATACAAGAAATGGAATTAAAATTGAGTACTATAATACTTAAATTCTTTTTGTATTATTTTCAACATGCCTATGTTTTTTCTGCTAATAATTAAGTGTCTTTTCCTTTTGTTTAAATTTTTTATTCTTTCTTTTTATATAATTCTTAACATGCCTAAGTTTTAGGAAAAATTTTAAGTGCAGAATTTTTTTGCTACTTAATTAAGTCTCTTTTTCTCTTGTTCATTCTTTTTGTATTATTTTTAACATGCCTGTGTTTTTCTGCCAATAATTAAGTTTCTTTTTCTTTTGTTTAAATTTTTTATTCTTTCTTGTTATATAATTTTTAACATGCTTTAGTTTAATTCATAAATATTTATCATTACTAACATATATCTAAATATGGAGACCTGTAAGACGTCGCCTTGCTGGAAAAATCACCAGAGGAGTTAAAACTAGCCGTCGACAAATATGACGAGGAAACAAATCGCGCATGGATAATGCTGAGCGCTGGTAAATTCGAAATCAAGGTGATTGACAAAAGCTGAGATCAATCTAACATAACGTGTCAGAACAGAAGTCTAAAACAGGTGAACATTTTCAAATACCTCGGTGTAATAAAATCTCAGGATGGAAAGTAAGAAAATGAATTGGATAGGAGGATAGGAGCCGGAAGCCAGATAGCACGATTCCTGTATTATCTCGTACTTAGAAAAGCGGAGCTCAGCCAGCGAGCAAAGTTGGCAGGATACAAATCAGTTTTCAGACCAACCCTAGTTGGATCTTAACCGAAAGAACCCGCTCAAGGCTACAAGGCCTCCGAGATAAGAATTTCTACGAGGAATAGTAGATGTAACTAGTTCAATTTTACTTTTTCTTTAATTTGTGTTGATAACTTTCTTTTTACATTTCATCCACATATTAACAAGTATTTATATAAATTACTTTCATTATATAATAGTAAAAAGTTTTACAGAAGATTAGTCAGAAATATTGAAAAGAAAGCATATTTTAATGCGTTAATAAATATTGATATTTAGACATTGATATTGTAACGAGGCTAAAAAAAGAATTACGCACTTCTGTCAAAGTGACAGTTGTTTGAAGTTGGCACAATACTACTGAAGGATCTGGAATCACCTCCGACTTTCGAGTGACGTCTGCAACTTTCCAACAAAATCTGAAAAGTACGAGTACTTGCTAGTAAACACGGGAAACGTCTGGATATCAGCATTAGCCATATAAATATGACGCACGGGAGTAAGGTGTGAGTTTTTTCCGAACACGGTTGACAGGTGATAACAGAAGCGAAGGTAGCCGCGGGCGGCGGTCAGTCCGGCCAAGCGAGTGATTGCGACAGTGATGCCAAGCGAGCGGAAATTCGACAGCAATTCTAGAAAGTTCTTACGTAGCGACATAAACCGAAGCGAATAGTAATAAGTGCGGAAATTGATGGAATATTCTAGTGAACAGTGAATAAAGTGATAAAGCGAATATAAATTTTCTATTTACGAGTGATAAATTTGCGAGACAGTTTAACTTAAGGAATAGCGTTACATTTAACAGCGATAAGTGACCTTGTACGTTAGTTTAATTAATTAATCGGTATTCAATAAATCCGTTATTCCATTCCAGCGTTTTCACTAATTCCTCCTGCAGCCACGATACGTGACAATATCACCACATTTTGACTCTAATATCTTACTCTAATTTGGCCAGAAATCTACCTGTATAGTAAGTATTGTGGACTAGAACTCTATAAGTTAAGCAAGTATGTACATTTGTTAGAGCATGCTAGATTTGAGCATGCCCACAGAAATGACCACGCTCAAAAATAAGCATGTGTATATCAGTACTTTACCCAAATCTATGCACCCCACTGGTGGCTTAAGTATCGGAAAAGTACGCAATAATTAAATAGGTGCTATCGAAATTTCGGCTTTGTAAAGCTCAAACGCACAATAAATAGATTTATTCCCGGAAATATTATATTCAGTACGCTAACTTTTGGAACTTGTAAACAATCAGCTTAACTTAAGAACGAAATATTGTTCAGTTACAGAACTTTGAAACGAGTTAATAAAATAACCCAACGACTGTATTTAGAACGAATTCCAATCCCATCCCAATAAAAATAATTTCGCTGTATCGTCCGTAATCTATTTTATAAAAAACTTTTTTTTCCTTTTTTCATATATTTATTCTTTAGGATTCGACGTGTATAAGTTCGTCATTTTTGACGGGTTACGGGAACCGTAAGGATGTGTTGAGATTCGATTCTGGACAGCGTCATCGGGAGAGTGCTCTATCAGTGAATCAGAGATACCAGTTATTTCTTGCATTTTTACTTCCTTTCTTTTAACTCGTGGCGTGTGCTTGCTTGCTTGACGAAAAAACTTTGGATCGATTTTTAACCCTTTTCCCGCGATCCAATCGAGCTGAAACTTTGCATGTAGACTCGTGGCGACGATGAAGAATATCTATCAAATTCACGTTAAAAAAAAAAAATTATAGTTTAATTTTGGATTTTTCAAATTTTAAATGGTTTTTCATACAATTCAGTAAGTTTTATGGAGATTCCGACGCATGTGGTTACGACGGAACCCGAAAATGTTAGGTACTTCCTTCTACACTAGGGGATGCTACGGTACGTAAACTGCGATAGGACACTCTCCTTATAATAATACCGAAACGTCGACAATCTAATATCCATATGGTTTGCATTAAATTAGACATATCAATCAGAAAAATACGAAGAACTCTATGAAAGATTCTACAAAACTGAACCGATCACACTATGACAAACATAATATTTATATCGTCAAATATTATTCTTGTATATTAAGTGAGACATCTAGTTTCTTCAGTTGTGTATTTGTACTTGTTTAAATGATTATTTTCTCTCTCTCTCTCTCTCAGTCCATGTGCTTGTGACTGATCTCCGTGGTCCTTTAGTCTGCTTCTACAGTACGTGCTGTATTCTTCATCTGTCGTTCAACCTTAATTTGTATTAAAATGTGTTTCGTACTGTATTAATTGAGTTCTAGATTTTTCCGGTAAATGTCTGAAAAAAAAGTTTCCCAGACATCCAACTAAAAACTGCGAAAGCTTTACGTCATCAGAAAGGTAGGTACTGTTATTATTAAATTATTAATGATAGATAGTGCCAACTCCGCATTAGCTTAATTGTATCTCTATATTGCCTTCCACTCTCAGAATCATCGTATGATACGCTTTTTAATTAAGTGTGGATGTCACTGTATTTAATGAATAAGGATAAAGAAGTTAATTATGTTTATATAGATCTCACTCCAACAATAGCAGTAACGATTGTTATATATTGTTATATATTGTTATATATATATATATTGTTACATAACCATCTTCGACGGTCCCGTGATCGTTATTTTTTTAATTTATTTGTTCACACAAAATATATTCAGAATATAATTTCGCGATTTACCACTTAGGCTAGGCCCGATCTAGGGAAGCCGCCTCACATTTTAAAGTATTTTCTGCAGTTTATATAGAAGAAAAAAGCAGAAAGAAAAAATAATAATTCAAGATAGACATTATAAAAGACAACATAATATAAAAACATAAAAAGCATAAATGAATATATGATAAAATCAAAAAGGATATGCAATGTTGGAAAATAAAGTTACAATGTAAATTGATTTCAGACCAACTTGTTATATAGGCACCGTAAAAACTCTTCCTCGTTTTCTCCCATCCATTCATCCAATTTTTTTAAGGGACTTTGTAATGGAATTTGTTTTGTCTTAAGAGTCCAGGAGGTTGAAAAGTTTCGGTGCTATATACAGGAAGTGTCTTTGTCCAAATGAAGTCTTCATATGAGGCACTTGTATTTTATGTGGAGGAACTATCTTCCTCTCAATTAACTCCTCCACTTTTCTCAGCAACCCGTAGATCTGAAGACCTCTTTGTCCTTTGCACCACCTTGACATTTTCAAAAAAATGTTTTTGTTTTTTACTTTTTCTTACTAAAAATAATTGTTGTCATCATTCATCCAAAAATTTTAAAATTGGCTGAGTTATAGTAGTTTACAGCTAGCGTTTTAGGTAGTTAAATTTTTAATCGTATACATTATTCTGTTGCATTTTTCGCGAAACTCCCTTTTTCAGAGTTTTGGAGGCGATATCTCAAAAACTATTGGGCCGATTTTGTTCAAATTTTGCACAAGTCTTACAACAAAGCGTTTTTAAATAAAGTACGCTGTTTGCTTACTATGAATTTTATACTTCGATTTTTTAAGAGAAAATTGAAAATTATTGTCAAACTGATCTCATTTGAACACAATAAGATTTTTATTTTATTTTTTGACTACATCACAGATATTGCAACATTTAACAAGAAAATAATTCTTTTTTCATTTCACTCAAACCTTGGCGATATGATTATCTCCACAAAATGCGCGCGTCACGGAGAAGAACCTTTTCGGGAGACACATTTTGAAATTTTAAAAATAATGTATTAATGAAAAATATTAATCGATGTATTCCGTAAAAAAAATGACAAAACGAATTTTATATGTGCACATTATTGCAATAATAACGTTAAGAAATTATACTTCTTTGGAGTGATTGTGATAATTAATATTTACATATTAGTTCAAAGTGTATATTTAAGACTTAACTTTATTTAGGACAACTTAAGACGCATTTATTTAGACAATCCTATAAAAACCTATAGAATGTGACACTACAACACTAGCTTATGTTTTCCACTCCTACTGTGCACTTCAAGAAAACACCTAATTCTTTCAGGCACTCCCAACTATTATAGTATTAAATTTTAATTCCATTTCTTGCATAAGTAATAGTAAATAAGTTTTTTCTTTTTTAGCAGTAAGTTGTTTTGTAAGATAATTTTTCTGTGTAAAGCGCCCTTGACGTGAGTATTCGCGAAAACGGCGCTATATAAATTATCCAAATATTAGGTCCTTACATATGAAATTGGCGTTTAGTATGGGAGGAACATAAAGCCGATTTTTTTTTATTATAATATTTTTATTTAATCAAAGTATGTACCATTGCTATCTATGCACTTTTGCCATCTCATAGGTAGTTCATCGATCCCTTTACTAAAAAAACCATTCGGACGGGAATCAATAAAATCTTTGAAGGCGGTTTGGACTGCCCCATCGGAGTTGAATTTTTTCCTTTGCAAGAAGTTATCCAAATTTCGAAAAAAATGGTAATCTGTTGGGGCAAGGTCCGGAGAGTACGGTGGATGTCTTAGACATTCCAATTGAAGCTCCTCTAATTTGGTAGCCGTCTGTTGTGCAGTGTGTGGTCTAGCGTTATCATGAAGCAACAGTGGCCTAGAGCGATTAACCAGCCTCGGTTGTTTAGCAGCTATCTTTTCCATCATGGTTTGCAGTTGCTGACAATAGACATCTGCCGTAATCATATGGCCAGATTTAAGATTTAAAATCCCTTCATTATTGTGCTGGTTGAGTAATGCAACGCAGCAGTCAACGCGCGTTTGTTGATTTGCTTCACTCAATTCGTGAGGTACCCACCTTTCAAGCTTTTTCACCTTACCAATTTGCTTCAAGTGGATTAAAACAGTTTCATCACTAACACCGCAGCCTGCAGCTAACTCGGATGTGGTTTGCGATGGATCCGCTTCCACAATAGCCTTCAATTCTTCATTATCAACTTTGGTCTCCGGCCGTCCACGGGGCTTGTTCTGCAGGTCGAAATTTCCAGAACGAAAACGTTGGTACCAAAAACGCACCGTGTTTTCTTTTGCGGCACCGTCGCCATACACATCATTAATCCTTCGAGCCGTTTCTGCAGCACTGGTGCCACGGTGGAACTCGTACTCGTAAATAACGCGATATTTCAAGTTTTTCATTTTGTAAACTGAGTGACGCAAAGAAAAAAACAATTGAGGAAAAAACAAATGAATTATAATTTTCAAAACACAAATACATGAGTAAATAGCTGTATAAATTTGGATTTGGAATTCCTAACCAAAGAGAAGATATTTGAGATCAAATTTGCCAGTACGGCAAAACATCAATTTCATATGTAAGGACCTAATATTATTATTATTAAAATAAATAAAAAAACACTTTACTTTGTATTAAACCACGATTTATTGTTGTGCCAACCGATTTCGCTTAAACTTAAGCTTCATCAGGGCAACTTAATAACTGTTACAGTTACTAAGTTGCCCTGATGAAGCTTAAGTTTAAGCGAAACCGGTTGGCACATCAATAAATCGTGGTTTAATACAAAGTAGTGTTTTTATTTATTTTAATATTTCAAACCACAAAGTTATTGCTTTCTACCAAAGTATTATTATTATTATTAATACAATAATACGATGTCTAGGGAGATGATAAATATAGTTAATAGCACTTTAATATAGTTAAATTATTAATATTTGTTTTTGAAGTGGTACAAATATAACTATTGTTTTTTTACAAATTTTACATTTACAAAAATTTACATTTACAAAAAATACAAATAAAAAAAAATAACTGGTGATTTGTGATAAATGTGTGTTAAAAAAAAAACGTCTCACGACGATTCCAAGACTATGAACTATGAACCTACTCACTTTCATAATTTATCGATTTTCGTCCTAAAAATATTCCGTATTCAGAAGTTAAGAAACCATACAACTTTAATAGCTCCATTTAATGTCGAATAAATTAATGTGTGTTTGTTTTGAAAACAAATATCTGATAATTACATCGTTTTTGCATGAATTTGAACGAAATTACGGACTTTACACGAAGTTACGTGGACAGACAGATAAACGGACGAACGGATAGACGGACAAACAACGAAATTATTATGTTTGATGATTACGGACGTTGAAGTTACGGGGACAGACAGACAAACGGACGGATGGACAGATGGACAGACAACGAAATTATTATGTTTATATATCCGCGTATGTATTAAGCAGCAAATCGTCGTATGTCTAATAAATACCGATTCCATTAATAATGAATAAATAAATTAATAATTTTAGATACATGTCAACATCTAGATACTTTATCGAAACGGAACATGATGTGCCATTTATTTATTTTTTTAATATATTTTTATTATTATTTGAGTATCTGTAATAATTTATTTTTAAAAATATCGTTACTTTTTGTATAAGGAAACATATCTACATATATTTAATTTGTGAGCTCATTACGTACTTTTGAGAATTATTATGAAAACATTTGGGTAATTTGAATGTTTTGTTTTTTCCTATCATTTGTTTGGTTTTCAAAAGAAAATAAATACAACTCAATTACTTTTTCACTGCTTAGTCAACCTAAGCGGTTGGAGAAAATCCTAGAAAACATTAATTATTTGGGTCAGCACTGCTAATAAATTAATGTACCAATAATATATTGGGAAATATTTATTACACTACTAGACACTTATCTTAATGGTTATTTTACGCTAAGTAAATCTATTAATTAATACGCTGTATTATCTTAGAAACTAATTAGGTACGTCGATTATACTCGCTTGTACTGCCAGAAATATAAAAAAAATTAATCCACATTTTATGTAAAGTTTTGTAAGCTTTCTTGTATGATGTCTGACCTCTCAGATTTAAAAATTTCTTTGTAAACTACGTTATCAGGGCATATGATGATAATGAGCGAAGATTATAAATGGTGGTGAAAGGCAAAGCTAGCTGATCTGATATTCTACAGTAATAAAAGTACAGTGCAACTTTAATTGTAGGCAAATTAAATTTCCCACGCAGGTGTATCAGCATTTAAGAGAGTTTTATTCATTTAAACACTTCTACAGGAGAATTAATAAATTTATTTGAGAAGAACTTTACAAAAATCAGAAACACAGTGATTCATCTTAGACCCTTCGTACTGTTTATACTCTATATGCTTTGCTTCCAAATTAATATAAACACTCTTTGTTTCGAAGGGATTTTTATGATGTTATAAACAATTTACTGAGTTCATTAGCCTAAAGGGCTGGACAGGTTAGGGCGGTACATACATTTTTCAAGCTGTCAGAGTGGCGATATGTGTCGGATAGATCATGCTACTTCAATACGAGATCGAGACATGAACAAACGTCATATCAGATAAACCTTGCAAGAGCGTATTTTATACGTGTCCCCTTGTGAGATAGAAAGGTTGCGAGGAAACGAGACAACCATATGGAGTACCGACGTTTAAAATATATGGGAACGCAAGTCATGCTCGCGTAATATTATTAGAATTTTAAATGTTTTAAGTCTAGAATATAAAAAAGCGTATGTATATTTCTCCAATAATTTAGGTGTTGTAAAAAAAAAGTAAACAACAATTTTTCTTATATCACTGTTTTTTAATTTAAAACTTTTGTCGAATAAGCAGATTTAGATATTATTTTGACTTCCGACTGAAATGTCAAAACACCTGTGAAAATAATTGAATTTAAATCATTTTTATTTAAAATAAACAAAAAACTACTACAACAATATGTATTGAATTAAAAATAAAATTAAAAACCATTTATCTATATTTTAAAAATTATCTCGTAAATTAATATCTTACTTGACTTTCAAATAACAATGACATCAACGCGAACATAGCGAGTCAGCGAGCAAGTCGGCAAAAGTGACATGCGTTCAATATTAGGTTATGAGTAGAATTGCAATTTAATACAAAACTAGTTAAAAAAAAAAATTATTATCTGCGAATATATTGCTTTCGAATATATAATATGATATTATTTTGAACTAAAGTCAAATTTGGCATAAAAACACGTTTTAAAGTGATTTTTTGAAGAAAAAATGATTGGACTACATGAACGCGTCCGCCCCTCCGTGATCTGCAAACTGCGTAATTTTTCGACACATTTCATACTATAGAATTTTTATTTTTAAATATTAATTAACGTGTTTTTTATAAAAAAAATTAGCTTTTTAATAGTGAATGAAGACTCAAAGTGCGAATATAGATACAATATATCGTTTAAAGTCATTTTTTTTATATGAATAAACAACATTTGAAAATGACCAAAAATCGTAAATATTTAAGCATGTTTGAAAAATGATATCTTTTTTAATATTGAATATTTCTTAATTTCCTACGTACATATTCTAGATAATTAAGTAAACTTTATATGTATGAAAAAACATATTATGCTTACATACAAATTTTAAACGAATCACACTTTGCCCGGGAATATTAAAAACGTTTTTTTTGCCGCGGCCTGTGGATTAATGCCTATATTTTTCTTAATTATTATGAATAATGCTCAGTTTATTACTTTTATATAAGAACAAAGGTTCTATCTAAGGTATCGCCCTAAAAAAATTTCAATCTATCATATACATTCTGATATAAATGAATAATAAAAACCCACATTTTCGTAAAAAACGCCGAAATGTGCATTTGCAGTGAATGTACCGCCTTAAGGGGGGGGGGTTAGGTTAAGTCGTACAAAAAAGGGCATGTTTTTGTGAATTTTTTGTGACAACACAGTTAAAATCTCTTTATTAAAACCAATGGTACATTAAAGTATAACATTTGAAGAATATTGTGTAAAATTTTCAAGACGAAATATTAAAAAATACGGCAATGGCCGCAATTATTCGGACGTGTCTCGGAAAAAAGTAGAATTGCGGTGTCCATCATAACTTGGTGCTAGATCATTTGAAATCAAAAAATCAAAATTCATTCGATAGATAATAGGTTTTCCCAGGTAACGCTGGGAAGGTTTTTTGAAATTTCAATTTTTCAATTTTTTGGAACACTTTGAAGGGAAAAACGCGATTTTTTGCGAAAAATATCGACTAATTTGTTATTAAAAAATAAAAATTAATAACAAATTTGAAAAAAACTCGACAGCGTTACCTCGTAAATTATGTACAGAAATAGTGTTCAAAATTTCAAAAGGATCGGTGCAGTAGTTTTGAAGTTATGATGGACACCGACTTTGAAAACGTGAAATGTGGGGAAAACGTTTTAAAGCTTTGCACACTGTAAAATTCAAAATAAAACTCAACACTTATTTTATACTTACACATAATCGTCGATGCCATGTTCACACAGCAAAGAGCTTTAGTCATCAGCATCTTTTTGTCCTTGTCTAAGCAAAACTCTTCTAATACAATAACACGTCCGGTAGTCCTCAGGTAAGCGCGTCTCTTAGCTGCCCGAGCAGGTATAGAAAATCAGTCTGATATCGCTCAAATGTTCACAATTTCGTCAATTTTGCTCCGATTGACTTGAAATTTTGACACAATATTCTTGCGATGTTATACATTCATTTTAAAAATTAAAAATAAAATGCAAAAAAAAAAATTAAAAACCTTACCCCCCCACCTTAAAGGTTAAAGATTTATCTCTATGTCTTCATACGAAATTCTCCAACCTAGGGACTGACGTAAACAATAAATTCATTGACCTGAATAGCTAACCTAAACAAAATAAATATGTGTATCTATATTCTATTAAATAAATGCCAAAATATTATAATAGTAGCGGAGATATAACAGGCTAAAATTTTATTCATAAGTTGTACATCTGTTGTCAACTAGCTGAACTATATTTGAAGTAGTACGAATAAAAATGTTTCTTTACGTTTTACACAGATGTCGATGATTTCGCTATCAATGTATATGGTTAATATTTATAAAAAATAGATTTCGAAATAAATACTTCCTATTTCTCTCTTTTCACAACTTTTAGAAACTTTCAATGCACTTCTTTGACTGGGAGGCCTGGAAAATTACCCTTCATTAAAAACCATTTGTTTATAGTGATGTGTATCAGTTTTTGTTGTAGATGATAACTCACACAATTCTTAGTAGGTACATAGGTTTAAAATAAAAAATTCTGAAAAATTTACATGGTACATATATGTAACATACATAAAATTTACATGGTATATCTCAAGTTCGTTAACCTTGTCAGTCCCGAAACGGAATTGATGAATTTTTTGTGGGGTAAAAATTAATTGAGTTATTTATTTATTATATAATTGTGTTTATTTATTTCATAGAAAATAAAACGAATTGAGATTCTTTAAATGAATAAATTTATTTCTTTTTTAAATATCTTGGCCACTTTGCTTTATTCTATTGAAATGTATCAGGAATGTAGGGTAGATAATTTAATGTTATTCGACCGTATTCTGAAATAAGCAATATTGCTATTTTTATATCTCGAGAGCGGCATTATAATGTGATATTTCTATATCACATTATAATGCCGCCAATTTTGAAATTTTATGTTTGATTGGTTTGACATTAACTCAATTAATCTCTAAAACAAAAACAAATGTTAAGTTATTCATAATTACAAATAATGAGCTTTCTTATTGGTTGAACTAACTAACCATCACGCCGTTTCTCAGCAGAGGTAGGCAGAGAGGATTGAATCCCATATTCTTCTATCTTGGCACACCACTTTTGCTTCGGCTAGATTCGTACACCTTCTCATACAAGTTCTACGGTTGTCGAGGCTTTTAACAGGACCATCCTCAAATACTTCTAGTATCTGATGGTGCCAGGACGTGGACGCCCTCTATTCCTGTTGCCTTCAACACTCGCCTCATATATTTTCTTAACCATTCTTTCCTCGTTAATACGTTCCATACCATACCAAACCATCTCAGCACTCCTTTCTTTATTCTATCTACCACATGATTGAATTCATTGAATTCAAAACTGTCAAACTGTAACTTCAAAATTGGCAGCATTACAATGTTATACAATAACTGCCAGAGATACAAAAAATCAATAATTGCTTATATCGGAGTACAACCATTCATCTACTGTATTAAAATTTTAGTTTGACTATAAGAATATGTGCTTTCATCCCCTACTTCTCTGCTTGTTCTTCTTTATGTAATTTGGTTGAAAACTGGTTTTAATGTTTTTAGAGGACATTCTTACACACACAAATTTGACACAAATTGTACACAAATGTATTAAATATTTAAAAGAAAAACACGTGGTTTCATTACAAATTTTATTTAAAATATATGTACAGCCAACCTTAATAATAAATGGCAAATCACATCTTCAATTCAAATACATTTTAACATATTTTACATAATTTAAAGTCGATAAATATATAAAGATTTTATTCAAATAACGAAAACAGTTTTTTAAATAAGTTATTTAATAATAAAGCCTAATATGTTTATTGCAATTTTACACGTCAGAAAAATTCAATAACTATTATTATTTTTTTCTCACGAAATTATTTTATAAATAAGTAATAATGAAATTAGTAGGATTAATGTTACAATAATATATACAATTAGTAGATTATTTAATATTATACTTTTAAATATGTAGTCTACATTTTTTAAAATTGGAATGAACTATTATTATTAATAATTACAGAACAAATATCTACATAAGTACATTTATTTATATTTTTCTTATCTACTTTACATGTTTACTTTTTGATATGGAAAAATATATGACGAAAAAGTGACCGAAAATATATTAGGTGTACCCAAAAATGGACGATTTTTGAAAATGAAGAAATTTTTCAAAAACAAATTTATTTAACACTACTAAAATCGATATCAGTCGATAGATGCGACCTTCTTCCATCCAATATACTAATATTTTGTTCTTCGCTAAAGAAAACTCATAGACTCGACGAAAAATAAATTTCTTATCCCGCTTTTATTTCATTAACGCTATTAAATTTTCTTCCATCTAAATAATGCTGCGTAGATCTACTCAATTGACAATCCGACGCTGCTAGATTGGCGCTAGATGGAAAGTGATCCACAAGTATTCATCCTAGTGCGATAATTTAACCTTCGGGTACCGGAAGGTCGAAAATAGAATCGGGGTACAAATAGGGCCACAGTCAAATTTGTGTTTTAATTTTATTTTATTCGGTCGTCCAACAGGGAGACACAATCGCTTGGTAAGATAAAATACAAAAAAAAATAGTTATACGTCTCCCACAATTAAAGGATAACACAAATAGGACATAACCATACACAATTTGACAATGACAGATAAAACAACTTTACAGTTTCATTTAACCGAATATTCCAAATTTAACTTATAGACAGACACAAAAGGGCTCATGATGTATATAATATACATGATCAGGGAGGGGGAAGAGTTTCTAGTATCTGCCTCACCATATGACGATACTCTTCATGTTTAGTGTTAAAAATATCTATTGAATTTAAGAGGTAATTATAATCTGAGCATATGCGTGGAATGGGAGAGGATTTCCTATTGTTGATTTGATAAGTTGGAAGGGAAAAGAGGTACTTCTGTCTGGTAGGTCGGTATGGGACGTGGAAAGCTAGCAAGCTGGTGATTTCTGGAGAATCAACAAGGTTATGAATTATCTGGAAAAGAAATAAAGTATAATAGTTTGAAAATGTTGTATAATTTTTTTTAATTAGATTTCTTTCACAGTGCTAACGGGATTCTACTAAATTTGTCGTCATTTAATAAGAAACCGTAGTATTTTGACGTCTCATGACCCACAAGCATCTGACTGACAGAAGCCGTGCAAGCAGAATGAAGTAAGCGTATCGTATAGAATATTGACCATTGTCTATGGAAAAATATAATTTTTCTACTTTTGGCTGTCTCACTAGACATTATCATTGTATTTTCTTTAGATGTAGTGATATTTCGGAGGAATACATTGAATACCAGCTCAATATCATTAATAATTATAAAATAATTTTAAAATATATATTTTTGGGGCTAAGTCGTACTCCGTCCCCGGAACGAAAGTGTTAATCTCGTGTAATTTTAGTTCGTACGCTGCCACCTTGTTTCTAAACCTTTTTTTTGATACATCGATATGTTTTCTTCTGGTAACCAAAAACTTTTTTCCCTTACTTTTGTAACATTTTTGAAGAAAATAATATTGAAAATTATCAATATATCAATATATTTTTCTCGATATATTTTGATTATTTTCGATACTTTTTTAAAAAATCGATTCGATATATGTCGATTTTTTTTTTTCATTTACCCATCCCTACTTTGGATTGACCTCAATATATGCAGCGATTCGATCTTCAATGACAATTTCATGTATTTCACTTCGAGGTTTGGCTTCGTTACTAAAATCTCCCGTTTTAATTTCGCTAACCTATTTTTGCATGCAATGTTCACTGTAAACTACACAAACGTTCCTAGTTGTTGCAAATGCCGATTTTTTTTGATGAAATTTACACAACTGCATAAAATATGTCAGGAGAGAATGAAAAATACTTTCGACAAAAAGATGCACAATCAAGTCAGCAAGCAAGGTACAACTGACTGACAAAGTCAGTCAGCCAAAAAGGCGTCATTTTTTGGGTACACCTGATATGGCGTACTCGTTACAATGGTGACTACAAATTTTATTGAGTTGTTATACACAATCGTCAAACTTGCGTTTTGATACTTTTTAGAAATTCAAATATTAAAATATGTCCTTCACGCCCCAGTATGTGACGTGTGATGTTTCATACGATTCAACGACTTATATATCAGTCACAGTATAGTAAAGTTCTAATACTTTACTATACTGTGACTGCGCGTTCGAGAAGTAATAAATGTATCTTTTCTTGGCAATGGATGCTCCGGCCCCGTTTGAAAAAATCAATTAAAATGTCTAGATGGACAAGCATTAGTTGTTCGGTTTGTATATTTTTTTCAAATCAATCTACTGCATCTAAAAAATAAAATAAATACTATCTGTCAGATGGCAAAGATGTATTATTTGTAATTTGCATTTTTTAATTTAAGAGCAAATAAGTTTTTGATTAATAGCTGTCAGAATCGGAAACCTCGTCTAATAAAGATCGATTGCTCCGCGGAGATTTTCGATGAAGATTTATAGGCGCGTCCATCTCTGATATCTCTCGCGCGGTAATTTCAATAAAAGCCGGGGTTGGTGTGCTCGATGACGCACCTCTTGCAGTACTTCTTCACCGCCCTGTACCCTTCGAGCGAGATCTGGCAGTCCTGGATGTTGAGCTGCTGCAGGCCCCTGCAGTAGTAGGCCACGCACTGCACGCCCCTGTCGGTGACCAGGTCGCAGTTCCTCAGGCTCAGCTTCTTCAGGTTGGGGCAGCTCTCGGCGAGCGCGCGCAGGCCGGCGTCGCTGACGTCGCACTTGCCGATGTCCAGCGCGCGCAGCCGCGGGCAGAACCTGGCCAGCACCGTGATGGCGTCGTCGCTGACGGCCTCGCAGCCCCTGGCGTTGAGGTAGCGCAGCTTGTAGCACCTCCTGGCGATGACCTTGAGGCCCGCGTCGCTGATCTGGTCGCACTTGGCCACGGACAGGTAGCGCAGCGTGGCGCCCAGCTTGGACAGCTCGTACAGCCCGAAGTCCGTGATGTTGGAGCAGTCGGACACGCTCAGCTCGCGGAGGCCGGAGCAGAACGACGGGACGAACTTGAGGCCATCGTCTGCAATTAGAAATTGCTGTTGAACATTTGAACGGCATTTAAAATAAACAATAGGGAATTAGGTGGCCAGTTTCGGGCGCTACGTAGAATAGGCATGATGACAGAAATAACCTTCTAAAAAAGTCCTAACTAGCATTTTTGTTAATAGCAGGTTTAATGCAGAAATATAACATATACGCGCATAAATATATATTTTTTGGTTAACTCGCCTTTTAATATAATTATTTCTAAAAATATTTTTACTCTATATTGTCTTCATTTATTGTTTTATTTATTCTTCTATAATTAATTATATTGCCCATTGAATAGCCTATTATATAAAATAACTATTTTAATTTTATTTCATTGATATATATTGTGTAAAATTATTATTTATATTTCTAATTTCATCGAATTACTGTTATTGTTTTATTCTCCCCTTTAATTCTAAATTTATATTGTTCTTGATAATGTTTCTAAATAATTTATGTTCACATTTCTATTTCTACTGTCTATTGTTTATCAACTTTGTACAATTTATAAAGTAAAAGGATTTAGAGCCGTGTATATGTAAATAAATAAAAAATAATATAGGTCTACTATTACCGAAAATAACATTATTTCAGTAATACACCACCATAGTTTTTATGCAAATAATTGCATTTTTATCTACCTAATTTAAATTTCGGGCAAAAACGCTCGCAGCTCTCATGGCATCTACTTGACGTCAAGCCTAAATAAACATTGCATTGCGTCAATGACAACAATTCAAGGTGATGGTTACTTAGTGGTGACGTCGTTCGCTCTGACCGTGTTTCAGTTTAAATGGTCGAATGCAGAATTTTAAACTTTTATTTTATTGAAAACCGTATTAATCTCAATGTGTATATTAAAACTGGATCATTTTCTAGAATCCTTTCAAAATATTTTTTTCTCTGGAATTACATATTCTTTAATACTTTATCATCATGTCTATTTTACGAGCATCATTCTGACAAAATAACGTTTAAACATTTTAACAAATTTTTACAAAAAATGACACCAGAAAAAATAAATAAATTGTATCCCACAATTTTAAGACAATAATCGTATTGTGGCAATTCGAAAAACAATAGCAATAGAAAATTAAAATATCTTAAGAATAAACAAATACAATAACAATCTTTAAATAATATAGGAAAACTTGATTTTATAAAAAAATCTAATAATTCTATAATATGAAACGAACAATTCTTGTACCTGTGTACTGTCTTTTTTTGAAACGGCTCACAAAATTATCACAGTTAAAGGGTTTTTTGGAACTCAAAAAACCCAAAAAACAAAATTCGATATTTTTGGGCGTCATTTTAAAGAAATTTTATTTTCAGGCATTTTCATCATTTATCTTTTTCATAATGAAAAATTATAACACAAACACTTCAATTGTATATACAATTATAACACAATCACACTTAAAAGTATTTAAAAGTATCTAGTAGGTGGAATCGGTGAATGTTTCTTGGTGTAAAATGATCACTTAAGCCAGCCAATGACAGGCCATATGCTCTGTAAAAGCAAAAAAGACTTTCATACGTGCTCTCTCTTATAAATGACATTGTCTGTGTTAGACATCTATAATTTATTTTAATATATATTTTTTTTTTAAATAGAGTTGCGAACACGGAATTCGTGTCACATCAATATTCTTACTATTTTCAAATAAAGCTAAATGCGTGTGCTATGAAAATAGGACTAACTTGCTTGTCCGGAGTGAGATTCGAACCTGCGACCTTTGGATCACGAGGCGAGAGTCCTAACCACAAGACCAACAGGCTATCAAAGTAAATTACGAGATGTTATAAAATAGTCGAGGGGGAAGTTGCATCAAGTTGCAACTTGCATCAGATGGGCCGGTTGCGTCAGCTTGGTCTAAAGTTTTTCATTTAAAGCATAGGTTTTTGCGATTTCCACCAACCAAACAACCCGTTTCCGTAAAAAAATATGTTTTAAACGAGCGATTACTATAAACCAAATTAATACAACCGTCACAGAGTATATCAAGACGGATGAGTGCCCCTGTCTTCCGGCCTGTTGGCAGACAGCATCAGAAATATCGTTGCCCAAGAAGAATTCATTATAAATCTAATACATGTGTACTTTTATTCAACAAAACATGTGTTGAACATGTGTAGAACATGTGTAAAACATGTATAAAACATTGAACCGACCTGTTATCTGTACGCATCTTCGGAGATACAGGTAAACTAGCTGCGGACACCCCCGCACGATGGCCTTGAGGCCGAGATCCTCGATCCCCGAGCAGTCCGTGAGGTCCAGGTACTGCAGCGGCAGTCTTCTAGGGGGGTCGTTGCTGATGCTGGATATCCTGGAGCACCCTGGAAAAAGACAAAGATGTTATATTGTTCAATGTTCAATTTTGTTACACAACATAGGGGTAATTATTACATTTCATTTGAAGAAATATGCACGTAGAAGAGATGTCAGCGACACAGTATTTCTATTTAAAATTATTAACAGTATGTCAAGACTGCCCTGAACTTATTAGATGGTCTCGTATAATATACCAAGACAAACAATATAAAACGAAGTGTTCTTTGTAGGGACCCCAAGGAATAACTAACCAATAACATGCATGCACCGCCTTGAGAATAAGATCTTGGGACTCAATGACATTTTTCGTTATAAGAGCACACCCAAACTAAAGAAATACTTAGAATATGCCAGTAGCATCGAGTACAGGTAAATGGACTGGAATTTTTTTCTTCGTTCTAAATTGATTTTTTACTTGACATTCTTTATTTTACATATTTTTATTTTTGAAAGCTATTTATGATTCTTAATAGTTTTATTTTATTTTTTATTGCTTTGGTTTGTTATTATAAAACGTGTATGGGAATGAAAAAATGCAGAGCAATGGAGATGGAAAAGAAACAAGAACGAACTTATTCCTGTCACCACACTCGAGCTCCGGAAAGCTTGTTAAAACTTATTTCTTGCAAATTCAAAAGAGATGTAGAAAGAAAGAGAAGAAAGCCTGTGGATGCAAAAAGGCTAGGTTAAAGTGCTCCGTTATATGCACGAATTGAAGTGGTACCTGTGATAACTCGCAGGTTCCATTACAAGGTAGCGATGAAGACGAACAAATACAGACTATTTTCGAGCAAACGTATTATGAAATCGAGAACAAAGAGGATTGCGATGAAACTGATAATCCCATCGCGGATGATGTGGAAGAAATTTCGGTCTGTGACGTTTCGATCGGTACTACGGTAGACAATGAAATCGCAACACCTGGTCCATCAAGAACAGCGAAGCGAAGAATGGATTGGGTCTACTAGGGATATCACGATAAAAAAAAACGCGCCTCTTACTCTACCTCAAGGTGGTGTGGAAATTATTTTTTTAGCCTAAACGCGTGTTGAACTATACTTTGCGGCGCTCGTGCGCAAAGTCTATTAATTTAACAGAAAAAAAGGGTATTACATAAATTATAAGAAATTTTCTCTGGTTTCATTTTGTATAAAAATGTTTTTATCGTGAAATGAGCTGGAAAGGAGATATTGTCAAAAAACTGCTTTTAGTCGCCATTTTTCCAAAATGTCGGCGCGAGCGGCAAAGACACGAGGTGGCTAAGTTGAAATTCGGAAAGAGCACATGGAAATCTATAAAATTACCCATTTTCAAAACTCCCGGAAAAATCTCCAGGTAACCCCTTTGTTTAGAACCAAATGACTGTACTAAAAAATAAGGACGTGTCGTATTCCTTTCCTCACACACTTTCCGCTGCGCAGAAGAGAGCTAAATTTAGATGAAGATGATTATACACAACATAAATGGTGTAGGGCGGCTACTCCATCCATGGTTAAGCCATCCATTTCACTAAATATGAATTATTAGCTCGAATACTTTTCCAACCAAAAAACATATTACACTTGTCTGAAGCATGTAACGCGTTTTTTTTTTTGTTTATTACCATTTACATTTTTTCCGTAACCCTTCAACTGCCTCTTTGTGGTCAATAACGACGCATTGTGTCGAAAAGTACGCTAAAATAGCTCTTAAGGCGCGCATCTGTAAAGGTCGTCGGCGCATTCTCCCGCAACAAGATTGTGTTTTTAATGACTGTAAAGTCGTAAAGTCGAGTGACTTCTGTTACACGAAGAACGTTAATACGTTTTGCGGTTGTCCGAGCACTCTGAGCGACCACGTGGGCAGTGCTCGAAGTGGCGCACGAGCGCAGGCGCGGACTCGGCGAGCGGGGCGACCGAGCGCCGGAACGAGGAAGGCGCCGAAATTGCAGACCTTATTACAGACAAAAAGTAACCCATAAAAACCAAGTTTTTATTGGTTACTTGGGGGAAGCTTATTCGTCTAATTGTTGCAGTAACACATTCGTGAAAGCCACGAAGATTTTTTTTAAATACCGCTTCATTAGCCACCGTCAGAATTCAGAAAGCCGACTTGTTTTATTATACATTTACAAAAATAATAGTGCAATAAACTTGTAACTTGAATATTTTAAAACAAAATTAATTTTAAAAGAGAAGATGCGGTAATGGTTAATTAGGTAACACAGTGCAGAAAGAAAATCACTCGGAACACAATACTAGATTTAAATATTTAATAAAAAGTAACCCATAAAAACCAAGTTTTTTTTATACTCCCTTTCTTTGTAAAATATAACAACAATTAAAGACGAATTAAAACATAACACTAAACTTACAGTAATTTACTATATTTATAAAAAGTCAGATGTTTTGAGCTTTGATAAGAAACTTCATGCTTTGAAGATTAAATTCTAAAAACATTTGTCAGTCAATTTAGATTTTCGACATTAGTAGTGAAGTACCTATTATGAATATCGACGGAGTAATTCAAATTTAGAAAATATTCCGCGACGTTATCGGGCCGCCGTTGCTAGCAATCAAACTTTTGTAATGACTCCAATTTGAAAAAAGCATTAATATTTCTAAAAATCAGAAATTATACTATAATTATTAATTTTATTACGAAAATTTGATAGATCTTCTTGATCGTCGCCACGAGTCTGCTTGCAAAGTTTTAGCCCGATTGGATCACGGGAAAAGGGTCAAAAATCGATCCAAAAAAAAATTCGACGCCAAGCCGGCAAGCAGACGCCACGAGTTAATATAAAGGGAGTAAAAATAGAGAAACGTCAAGAAATCTGTCAAATGTCAATTTTTCTATCATTTTGGCAGATCACAGATAGAACAAGTACAAAAAATGAGTAACTAAACTGCCACATACACTCATCACTGCCTAGACTACACAGAATGGATGGTGAGCTTATGGACGTATTAAACGACAGCTTGACTACTTCAAAGAGAACCTCACTGTCGATTCTGAGACAGTGATAGTTTATATATTATAATATGATAATGTTCCTCTGTTTTATTCCTAGTGTTTTTGATTCTTTAATTTTTTTTACATCATATGTGTGGTATAAAAGCAGACAGCAAAATCCATCATAATGAAAAAAACATTTTGCATGCAGTCATGGAGGATTATTAATTAAAAATGTACTGAACTCTAGCTTTTACATATCTATCCCTTCCAAAATTTTTCTAATAAATGTATAGGCTATAGGCTATAATCTTCGAAGACTGCATTATTTATTTTTTTGATATTGCTGCCTTTGCTTTTATACCCCACATATAGTGTTTTATTCCATTGATTTTCTGTGTGTATTTTTTATTTAGATACATATTTTTTTAATTTACTGGGTTTTTTAGATTTATAATTCTTATTTTGCTTGCTTATGTAGGGTGTTTTTCGTATTTTTTTATGGTACTATCTTTATGGCACCGAATCCACACACAAATAAATAAACAAATAAATATCACAGAGAAATTATCGACTTCGTAATATAATCGGAGAAGTAGGTGTCAATATAGTCATTAGTCATGAAAAGCCCAAATCCGTATTTTTGGGCGGCACATATAAAAATTTTAAATGCGGCATGGGCCCGCATCATAACGAATCCGCGTTAAAAGGGAGTTCCCTGTACTCTGCATCCGTACACCTAATTCAAGATCACTATCATTAATCAGTTCTCTTAAAAACCATCATACAGATTTGATCAATTTGGTCGAGTTTCGCATGCGGCAGTCTTCAAGCAGTCGTCCTCAACATTTAGTGCTTTCAAATTCAGGATTGAAAATTGAAACACGTTTCAAAATTGATGTTTTAGAATTATTTCTGTAGGAAGTTGTTAGTACTTAAACAATAAAACTTTTTTACTCTATTATTATTCAGTGCTGATAATAATGACGTAATGTTTAGTGCTGTTAAACATTAATGGATATGGATTTATTTATAAATAACTCAGGCAAATTTAACCCTTTGAATTCCAACTAAATTTCGCTGACTTCGAGTTAAGGTCAAAAACGACTTCAGAGGCAAAGAACTAAACATCTAATATTAGGCATCAGCATCTAGGGATGCAGCTAAATAAGTGAAAACGGCTTAATACCTTTGAAATACTGTAGCGACAAGAAACAGTAAGTGAAATAGATCGGTACTGCTGAGAAAGTTTTACTTTCGATCGAATTGATCGCTTTTAAAGATGTGAAACAGTATGGTCACTAAATATGGATTCCCATAGAAAGAAATAAATGAGTTGCTTTTTTTAACTTATTTTTAGATATAAAATGTATTTATTTCGTAAAACAATACACTCCATCAGCGCCCTTTACTATCAAGTATAGGTACCAATCTACGCCTGGTACTAGGCGAAGATTGGTAGACTTGATAGTAAAGGTGGTAGTGGCGACTAGATATTCCTACTTCAGTGTGGAATATCTAGTCGAAGTGATTGTAAGAATTATTTTATGAGAAGATTATCTACCAGATAAATGTAAAACACGTGGCATGTCTGTTTACCTGCACTAAACGTACTTTCTTGTTTGATTTATTTGACGCACTTAAGTCGCACCTATTTAGATAATAGACCCACAGGAATAACTATGCATTAAATTGACTCTTAACACGCATGCATCGCCTTGGAGACAAATTTTCGGAATTCGTAGACATTTTTCGTTGTAGGAGCGTACCCGAATTAAAGAATTACTTAGACTTAGAATATACCAATAGAATTAATTACAGTTTAATGGACTAAATTTTTACTTATGTTTTGTTCCTCACGAATTATATATATTTATTTATTTTAAAGAGTACTAATTATAGTTCATTTCTTTTTTAAATATATTTTGATTAAATCTTTTATATATATTTTTTTTTAGTTTATTTTGTCTTCTTATCTTTATTTTACTCTATTATTAATGTGTTAAAGGTTTATAATAAAATTATTACTGTTACTGTGCCCTGATGAAAGCGAAACCGGTGGCATACTAACAAATAAATAATGGTTTATACAAAGTTAACGTGTTTAATTTATTAAATATGTCAAACCACAAAGTGATTGCTTTATACCAGAAGAAAAACTATTTATACTATTTGAGAGGTGTCTTCTTAATATGGCCATTAACTAAATATAATATTTATAAGTTTGAATTATTTATCGGTAGTTTTGTTAAATTCTTCAAGTTAAGGTAATCCTATATCGCTAGAATGATCTCTATGTAGAAAAGCGAGTACATATTATGTGGGATACAAAAGCAAAGGCAGCAATATCCAAAAAATATTGAATGCAGTTATTGAAGATTATTTATTTAATGTGTACTGAATTCGAGATTTTATAAGAAATGTAGCCTATAAAGTCATAGAAAACGTGATTTTAGAAGGGATAGACACATAAAAGCTATAAGCATTAAAACATTTTTTAACATATTTGATAAAAAATGCCTTTAAAATGATTTTCTATAAAATAATTCATAGCGTAGCTGGGCTTCAAACGGTTAAGACAGAAATATTTCAGTAGGTTGATCAGGCGCCATGGGCACTCCTACATTATCCGGAATAACTCATTATTGACATAATACAGATAATAAATTTGTCATCGCGGTTTATTGCCTTCGCAGAACACAACTGCTATGAGCAATATTGTTACGGCCGATTTTTATTTCCTTTCAATAATTGCAGGCAGGATCACGAGAGTGCTTAGTTTCGATTTGCAGCATTCCATGATACGACAAAAACGGAGACAATACAGCTGATGGATGGATGCATAAATAAAGCCGTATTAGCATATTCGGTTATCTTAAGGGGGGGGTAAGGTTTTTAACTTTTTTTTTTTGCATTTTAATTATTATTTTTTATTTTTTATTTAATTAATTTTAATTTTTTAAATGAATGTACAACATCGCAAGAATATTGTGTCAAAATTTCAAGTCAATCGGAGCAAAATTGACGAAATTATGAACATTTGAGCGATACTCAGACGACTGATTTTCTATACCTGCTCGGGCAGCTAAGAGACGCGCTCACCTGAGGACTACCGGACGTGCTATTTGTATTGGAAGAGTTTTGCGTAGACAAGGACAAACAGATGCTGATGATGTAAGCTCTTTGCTGTGTGAACATGGCATCGACGATTATGTGTAAGTATAAAATAAGTGTTGAGTTTTATTTTGAATTTTACAGTGTGCAAAACTTTAAAGCGTGTTCCCCACATCTCACGTTTTCAAAGTCGGTGTCCATCATTACTTCAAAACTACTGCACCGATCCTTTTGAAATTTTGAACACTATTTCTGTACATAATTTACAAGGTAACGCTGGAGACTTTTTTTCAAATTTGTTATTAATTTTTATTTTTTAATAACAAATTAGTCGATATTTTTCGCAAAAAATCGCGTTTTTCCCTTCAAAGTGTTCCAAAAAATTGAAAAATTGAAATTTCAAAAAACCCTCCCAGCGTTACCTGGGAAAACCTATTATCTAACGAATGAAGTTTGATTTTTTGATTTCAGATGATCTAGCACCAAGTTATGATGGACACCGCAATTCTACTTTTTTCCCAGACACGTCCGAATAATTGCTGCCATTGCCGTATTTTTTAATATTTCATCTTGAAAATTTTACACAATATTCTTCAAATGTCATACTTTAATGTATTATTGATTTTAATAAAGAGATTTTAACAATATCGTCACAAAAAATTCACAAAAACATGCCTTTTTTTGTACGAATTAACTTTACCCCCCCTTAAGGCGGCACATTCACTGCAAATGCATATTTCGGCGTTTTTTTTACGAAAATAGGCGGCGCAAAGTTTTTAATTTTTATTTATATGTACGCATAATATATATTTTTTAAGTATACTTCGTTATCAAGAATCCATACTAAGGAAATTAAGAAATATTCAATATTAATTTTCTTAAATGGAAATAGCTATACAGAACTTAAAAATGAAATAGAACACCTAAAAATCGTGGTAATGGCCATAGAAATTACTCCATTGGAAAAGATAATTTCGTGCCATTAGTGTATTTCTGAATGGTGTTATGAACTTAAGGCTGGACATTCACTGCTCTTATATAAAAGTAATAAACTGAATATTATTAATTTACAATAATTAAGAAAATATTAGCATTAATCGACAGGCCACGGCCAAAAAAATCGTTTTTAGTGTCCTAGGCGGCGCAAAGTTTTAATGAATATTTAGATGTACGCAAAATATGTTTTTTTATAATTATAAAGTATACTTCATTATCAAGAATCCATAATAAGTAATTTTCGTAAAAAAAAACGCCAAAATATGCATTAGTGAATGTCCAGCCTTAAGTTCATAACATTCAGAAATATTCTAATGGCATGAAATTATATTTCCAATAAAGCCAATACCATGGCCATTACCACAATTTTTATGTGTTCCATTTCATTTTAAAGTTTTGTATAGGTATTTCCATTTTATAAAGATAGTCAAGTTGGTATGTGTAAGCCGTGTGTACGACGCACATTGTTTCGTTGTGTTGAGGTTGACGGGTATAAACACCAACACGACGAAAGAATGTGCCTCGTATACCTCTCTCCATTTAAGAAATACAATCGAATTAGTATGTGTAAGACGTGCGTACGAGGCACATTATTTAGTTGTGTTGGTGTTAAGTAACGAAACAATATGCGTCGTACGCATGGCTCACACATACTAATTTGATTACCTTTCTTAAATGGAAAAAGGTCCACGGCACGGCTTACACGTACGATAGTCTTTATGAAGTGAAAAGATCTACACATCTACGATTGTCTTTCTTAAGTGAAAAGACCTACTACACCTCGACGATTATCTTTCTGAAGTGAAAAGACCTACAACTCTACGATTCTCTTTCTTGAAGACCTACACCTGTACGATTGTCTTTCTTAAATGAGAAGACCTACACCTGTACGAATATCTTTCTTAACTGAAAAGACCTACACCTCTACGATTGTCTTTCTTAACTGAAAAGATCTACACTTCTTATTATGGAGACAGCCTGGTGGTTTCTGGAAATATACGATAACGCAAACCAATGATATAGACCCGAATACATATGTGTGCATGTATAAATCCATTCCTTCGTACTCGCCATATTATAATTGCATCCTGGCAATGTAATATATGTTATTGAACATAAATAAGACATTATAACATAAATAAGACAGTAATAGACGCAATTAAGTGCACTTAAATAAAATATGGCAGGTATCGATCGAGTATAAGTGCAACAAAATTTTCCTGCCACACTAAATGACCTTGTGGCAAAGTGGAACACAAACGTGTATGTACAATTATATCCAATATGCAATCATAATCGCGCAATTACGTGTTCTGTTATTAAATGTCATTTTTTATGCAAACTATATGAACAAATCTTACAACATAATTATAGCATGCGTCTCAAAACATTAATTATAATTATGTATGCGGTATTATTTACTAATCAACATAAGTTACATAATCATTCGAGTAGCAACTACCGAGCTCACTGTTTCTCCATGGTGGCGGGCAGAGAGACTTGACGCCACACTTTTATATATTATTCCTCGCTGACTTGCTCGTCGATTGTTGAGGCTTCCTTGCATGACAATCTAGGGTTATTTGGAAAACATTAATAACCTTGCAGGACTATATTCCTGCTCTGATTATGAAAATGTTCAAGCAACCATGACCATCAATAGTTATGGATATATGCAATATCAAAGTTTGTATTATTTTTTCAATATTTCTGACTTATTTTTTTACAAAACGTTGAACTAACATTACAGTAAAAATTCATTCGTTTCAATACAAGTTAAATAAAATGATAAAAACCCTGCAGAAATTCCAATTGGAATTTTCGAAGATTTTTATTATTTTATTTTACTTGAATTAAAATTATTTTAAATGAATTTTTCATATGCGATATAAGTTACTGTAATAAAAGTCCAACGTTTTACAAAAAATAAGTCAGAAATATTGAAATAGTGCAAACTTTGATGTCGCATATCTCCATAACTATTGATCATGTTTGCTTGAAGATTTTCGACTCATAATCAAGGCAGGAATATAGTCCTCCAAGGCTTTTTCTGTTTGTTTTCCAAATAACCCTGCATATTTCTGATTGAATAAAACCTATTAGACCCTTTTTTATTGCCGTTCATTATGCTGAGATCAGCCTTAATTCCACTCTTGCATCCATTTTCACACTTTCGTAAGTGAATTTGCCCCATATGGGCCTGAATTACTGCAATTCCAGTGCATTCAACAAACTTTTGTTATTTTTAGCCTGATTCATTCAGACATCACTTCTGGATTTTAGTGTTGGCACCAGGGCTCCATTGTAGTCATGCGGCAACCAAATTACCGCTAGCAATTATTGTCTTTAAAGTACCATTTGCCGACGACGTAAGGAAGCAGTTGGATGGATACGGCAGTCATAAAGAGAGACCAGAAGCTGAAAGAGAGCTTATCATCGATGTATGTATAATTAATCCTTTGTGTATCGTAATCGTTTTAGTACGTTCTGAGATAAACGAATAAAACTGTTTTAAAAATTAATTGCTCAGACTAGATTTATAAAAATATTTTAAATAATTACTAGGCCGACTTTCCAGATGAGCGGCAATGTTTTTTTTAGTATATATCCATTATTTATATGAAAAATTAACAAATTGATTCGTTCATCTCAGAATGTACTAAACGGCACATAGTATTTATTATATATACAGCGACATTATATTATGTAAAGAAAGAAAATAAAGATTATTCGTAGACTTTACAATTTTTTTAGCTGGATACCAGTTGAACATAGATTGGTCCTTCTTATGTTCTATCTACTCCAAAGGCCCATTTACTTCTAACAAAGTTGGTGCCAATTCTAGCTTTGTCTGGTGGACATACCAGTCACCTTCTCACCGGATATGCTAAGAATCTCGGTGATTATTCTTCTAGCACTCATTCATTCATGATGGTAAGGTAGTTAATTCTTGACACTTAAAACGGATTGCTTTATCACTGCATTATAAACGTTTTTTTATAATGGAAATATTACTGGTATCAAATGAGAAATTTAAATAATAATTCGTGTTTTTTTTTCTTTTGTAACACTTCTTTTGTAAAACAAGTGTGTGCTCAAGGTAATATGTATTCATTTATTGCTTTTGTTTTTTTTTTATATTACAGCTTTATTACTTATTAGCACTTTATAATTACCTACACATAAAAATAAAATATGTGTTAGTTATTTTAAGAAAAAAATAAACCGGTTAATGCAACACTACGAAGCTATTGGGTGTATGCAGAAAAAACACATTCCGTGCATTCAGCACATGGGTGCAGTTTTCGCTTATGGATAGGATAGGATAGATATGGACAGAAACCGATATGATTAAGACACGTTACGTTTGGTACGTTAGTAGGCTGTAACTATGTAAACATGGTTTCTTAATCTATTCTATACTCCATGTTTGATCCCTTTATATAAGATATCGCTGGTACTAGCCTGCATAATACAAACACGGAGATTGACCGAGATGAACAAACGTGCATTGGACGATTTTGCAAGGAAAATTTAGAAGCGTGTCTAAGGCCCGGATTTAGAATACGGATTTTGTCGTAGGCGCTACAGTAATGAGCCCAATAGTGTGTTTAATGAGCAAAACCATACAAGTTTATATAAACGGAAGGATTTCAGATGTTAAATGTCATGTGGAACGGATAAGTGAAGTTACTGCTCATAATATCTACTGTATTTTTAAACCATTACAGCGTATGATTTTATTTCAATTCTTTAATATACTTTCTCGATCTTTCTTGGACAATAAACGCTCTGTTGTCCAAGAATACAGTAATGACAAAATCTTTTTCCAAATTTGTAACTAAATTTATAGTCATTTCGCAAGATTTATTTACTACTAAGCTCACACTGTTCCTCATAATAGTATATTACCACTTTCAAAATAATTAACAATCTGTTATTTTACAAAATATTCGAGTATCTTTTCAAATTAGCTTGTTGGTGCGGTAGTCATGACGCTCGCCTAGTGATCTGGTGGTCGGTGGTTCGAGCCTCATTCCCAGACACCAGCAATTTAGTCCTATTTTAATAGGCTTTTGGCATAGTAAGAATACTAACGCTACACGTATTCCGTGTTCGCATTCTATTAAAAATAAGATTTTAGAAGAAGCGTATTTACTAGTCCAAAACCTTCGAATTTATTTAATTTTTGGTATTAATAATAACCCTGAATTTTTCCATGATTGTGGAAAAAAAATTGACTTAAGATGACATTTTTTGAATACTAAGAATTGTTATGTTGAATTATTATTTTTTTGAATATAAAGAATTGTTATTTTGAATTATTATTTTTATATTAAAGAAATGTTAGTTTGAATTATTAAGAATATTTTTTTGAAAATTGAATATCAATTCAAGAAATATTTTTCTGTTTTAGGTAGTGATTCTCTTATCAAATTTACGGTTATTCCATCCCATGATGTTGATTTCTTTTTTCCTAATATGGTTTTCAATTGTTCTATAGATATTGTTATATACATCAATGATGAATCTATTTGTATTTTTGAGATTTCCACCCTTTTTCTCATATATAAATAGCTTCGTCTCTGTGAGACTTCTATAATTTATCCTTAATTACTAAATCATTCCTCTGGGGACCAAATCCAGTAACTGTGTTCTTAGAACGTACTTTCATATAAAAATATTGTTAAAATATATAACTACCAAAAATTTTATAGAAAAATAAATTGTCAGAAAATATAAGGTTATTCAGGAAGATCGGTAAAAATGCGAAAAATCCATATTTTAAATAATCATATAATTATACAGCTCTGTCCACGATTAAAATTTCGTTTCAGCTAAACTAGGAAGCCGAAAGCGTAACCATAGAACAAATCACAGATAATAACCACATCTGGTATACTTAATCTCTGATCTTGTCTATTGAATTTGCAACGGCGGCTGCCACCTCCGCGTTTCGAAACGCAATTGGCGCTAGCTGTCAACCCGGTGTCATATTTCAAATTCGAAATAAGAATGCGGGTGCGCCAGCCGACAGCGGCGGCCGCGCCGCCAAGTTATATTGCCGCTCGATCATTGGCCGGGACTGATGGAAAATCAAGATGGCGCCACGTGGGCGGGAAAACTTGAGGAATTTCAAAATAATGACTGTCAGCCGCTGCTAATGAAATGCTATTTCGTTAAAACTAGAGTTGATTTGTTTCGTGTGTGCATTGCCTGTCTTGACGACGATCAGATGTGACTAACAAAACAAGCGAAATCACCAATCACAAAATAATTATTAATTTAATTACCATGCCCATATGTACACACTTGAACGCACCCAACACAAATTTCTACGTTACATTAACTACCGATTTCACATCCCAATTGAAAATATCAAGTAAACAAGATTACAAATTTTTACTGGATTATTGCCATTATCCAGCAGGAAAGTTTTATCCGCTTTGATTTTACTCTACAAAATTATTAACTCGCATTTTGACACAACCTGATTTTTTGTGTTTCATGCGCCTGAAAGCGCTACACGAATACCTATACTATTTTATTGTGACAACACAAGAACCAACTTGCATTTTAACTCTCTTTTACACAGACTGCATATGCTAGGTAACACCTATGCGAAAATCTCTGATATTTTTAATTCCAATTTAGCACAATATAAAGATTCGCTACTAAAAGCTCTACACCCTGCCGTCCTGAATTCATAATGCAATTACTAACAAATTATTATACCTATTTGTTTAACATTGTATATACTACACATCTCCTTTTTCTAAATTACTGTTATAACTTTAAACAACTGTCTATACTATGTCAATTCTGTAATATTTTGCTGTTCTACTCTTTGGATTTTTTGTATATATTATTATGTAAAAAGTACTTCTGTGCCGCATATTGAAATAAATAAAAAATAAATGTAAATTATTCATTTATAAAACGCCATTTTCGTAATTTTTTTACCCCAAGGTGCTTTGCACAAAACTGTTTAAGCCTACGCTAGTATTAAAAAAATTCCTAACTTATGGAAAATGTGCGTTTTCAGTTTCTTTTTTAAAATACGATTTTATTAGGTTTCACTAGATTATCGGCGAGGAATATAGTAATCAATATTTGACCCACTTCCTGACCAACAATCGCTCTAAAATTTGGCAGAGAAACTGTATTCCTGATTATCTCTTAGGATGACAATACAATAATCATTGGTGACATCTGTCGGTTTGTATTATTTTAAAAATGGTGTTTTTAATGCCATGCAAAATTTCAGAATTTTAAAGTGACTTTGATTTAAATTTTGAGGATAAACTTGAAATATTTGTAAATTTTTTTAAATCGTGCGAAATTTCTGAACGTTTTAGTCTTAATAATGTGCGATCGGAATAATTTTTTTAGTATTGATTGTACCCTGATTAAACTACGGTCCTAACGAAATCCAGTCGATAACAATACAAAAATATAATGGTGTTAAAACATAGTTTATTATTTTATTAATTTAATTATAATGTTTTTTTTTACTTTTACACAATAATTTAATCATTAGTCAAACCACCAAATGTTTGCTGCTTTTGAATTTTTTATACAAGAGCTCATTTCCGTAATTCACACTAATTTCGCGCTAATCACTCATCTGTATATCACTTTACTACGCCGTTTGTAACGCAATGATTCGCTCGCTCTACATTTTCCGCACGCAGGTAGGTGCTCTGGTACGTTAATCGCTGGTCGTCGCTCGCTCGCCGTTTTATTCGTTTATATGTAGTCTCACTTACATTCTGGTGCATTTCCATGCATCCCTGTTCTTTCCAGGTATTTCTGATTTATTCCAAACGTTCAGAGTTTAATGAAATTCTCGATTATATGCAGTTCCTTTCGTTTCTAGCATCTCGTGACTTGTAAACCTGATTCGTGTATCATGCATTGTGTTATTATAAAAAGCATGTGAACCTGCACAACTAAACTGGTAGCTCCTCAAATACTCTTAGTGATTCCAAGAATCATCGAAACTGAGGCAATGCTTCTTTAAGGCTGTAGATCTTTAGAGGGTTTGTGACGGTTTACTGGATTGGTAGATTGAATAATTATGAAGGGCAAGATAGAAGGATGCCGAGGATTTGGAAGACGACAAATATCATGGCTCCGCAACGTTTGCGAGTGGACTGACACCAGGACGTCGGAGAGCTATTCCGGACTGCGGCAGACAGGGATGCCTTTTCCATGGTGATCGCCAACGTCAGGGAGACCTGATACGGCACAAAGGAAGAGAACAGATTGAATACCACTCATGGCGTAGTGTCGGGAAAGATTCCTATCCCACAAGAAGAATCTTTCGACGTTTGATTAAAGTTTCACAAAAGAAAATGCCAATTGAGTAGTAAAACTCAGAGTACAGTTGAATACGCACTGAAATTACTGATTTTTCTTAGAGACGAACTTTATTTTTCACGTATAATGGTTGTTAATAGTTCAACGATCAAAGATGGAATTATCGAAGGGACATGGCCCGGGCAGCATGCAACCGCACCGCTAATTCCAGGCTTCTGATTAGATGCTCGAAACATGTTACGGCCAGAATTCGCTGTAGCTCTCGATCACCGTAGATCCCTTTCGACTATGGTCCTGCGAATTTCTCTGCATGGTTGTAGAATCCAAATCCCAAACATCTTTTTAAAACCTTCCCTCTTCCTCGCACCGTTCTCATACTTTATTCCACCTTCACTCTGATAGACACCTTTGGCATTTCAATAAGTACTATTCTTGAAATTGTCAATTCATTTATTCGGTCCAATTTTCTGAAACGTCGGGCGAAATAGAATGGTCCATTGTTTAGCGCGAGGAATGCGACCAGGCATATTTGTAAAGCAAATGACATTTACCGCCATACATGTTTATAATTGAATTGTTTGAGTGCTTCAGTTAAAGTATGGAATCACAAAAGTTTGCATATAAATTGATATTTTTTCACTTCCTTGTTATTTAACTACAGGCACGAACGCAATTTGGTGTTGGCTAAATTGCCTGTTAACGAGATCGGTGACCAGATAACTGCACACGTGGCAATCGCACAGAAGATAGTTGCCCGCACACTAAGTAATAGATATACAGTCGAAATCGGTTATAACGAACGCAACGGGACCAAATAAATTTGCTCCTTATAGCCGGGACTCCTTATATCCGGGATTCACTTTTTTCACATTTTTTTATTATAATATGATGTTATTTTCAAGAGCAGCTAAATAAACATCCTTATTTTTCCAGAGCGATGAAACTGTAGAAGACGATTTTCGTCTTTTTCGCGAACCTAGAGACACTTTCGTTTGTTAGTAAACGTGTTTCCTATAGAACAATTCGCGTTTAACTGATTTGGCTTTTAAATGCTAATACAGTAAACTGCACAAAATAAACTGTCACCATAAACATTTTGGAAACCCCCAATAATCGGAGTTATATGACCAGTGTTCTCGACCTTCAGTAAACTATTGCTTGCCTGCGCACGTGGCATTTTCGGACACAAGTTTGTGTACATCATAAAATGAACCCTAATTAAGTGCGAGCCGCTTTAAAAGCAAAGTGAAAAAGTTCATTGTTATGAGTACATATTTGTCTTTTTTTCTGTAACCCAAGCAAATATGTTTGCGGAGTTTCTAAAATTTGCTCCGTATATCCGGGAATCGCGCTCCCTATAGCCGAGAAAGATTGTTTGGGAATATGCGCAAATCAATATGAATTCACAGTTTTTATCATTATAGCCGAGATCTCCTTATATCCGAGCTCGTTATAACCGAATTCGACTATGTAAGTAATTTTTTATCATATATGTTTGACTCGTAGGTTATACATATATTACATACCTATTTCACAAGACTGCCACCCGGGTACTCAAACATGTGATCAATGACATCAGGTTTCACACCACAAATACTGATTGTTCAATTTGGTGTGTATACAAGAAAAACATTTTTTTTTTTTTTTTTTTAATTTTTAAAAAATAAATAGAGATGCGAACACGGAATACGTGTCACATCAATATTCTTACTATTTTCAAACATTATCTTCACTTTTTGTTTATATATTTGTCTTTATTTAGTTAACAATCCATAATCGATTCGAGCTAAATAAACACTATAAAAATCGTCTGTCTATAAACACCATCTGTTTCTAGGTGATTTCGAGATCACCTGAATAGAAGCTTGCCAAGACTTCGAGAAAGTGTACGTGGGACAAACAGCGTGCACCATTTCCAAAAGGGTTGATAACGAGCAAGCATACTTGGCCATCCAGGAAAATCAGCGTTGGCTGAACACTTTCTGGATACCGGCCATCACTTTGCGTTCGAGCCGAATATCCTAAGAAATACCAAGAGTCGCCATGCACGTCTTGTCAAGAAAGCACTCCATATCTATAAGCACCCTCTGAACATCAATAGAGATGATTCAAAAAGGATCTCGTTGCGGATTCCGCAAAGTTAGTGAACCCACAATAGATGGAACAAACCCATAACACAAGACAACTCGTGACAACACATGTCTTCCACACGGCATTGCTACGGAATAGATAAACATAGACACATCTTGCTTTCGACACCCTATTGCAAGCCAACATATTTACCACAACATCATCAACATGCATTACAACACATTAGCCCTGATGATGGACCCTGCCACATGATAACCTAAGAACATTTTTAAACTATCCAGAATCCTTAACTATACCAAAATTAAGAGGTTACTGCGCACTGCTGTCCAATTTATTCTAAGAATTCCCTTCGTGCACCACATTTCTCTCGCTTACTCCATAAGTCTATGTTTGCACTTCGTGGAGGCGTATGTAAAAAAAGAGCCTATGTTACCAGTCGTGAAAAAACACTCTAAATACCTTATTTACTGTGTCCTTAGAATCTTTTATCCAGCCCATCATCACTTGCATACAGGTTCTAAACCTTGCCAATTAGTCTTATATACAACTTATATACTTAACATCTCCTGTATTTCAACTCTTTATTTGTCAGATCTTATTAAATAATTCCCTGTTTTGATCATTGCCTTTCAGTTATCCGCCTTGAAAAGATACTCCTAGTACCTACCTACCTTATATACTGTGCCCTCAGAATCTTACATCTTGCCGGGCATCGCGTGCGTACACTTAAACATGTGTACAGACATTCTAAACGTGGGCAATTTGTCAGTATTTCTTAAGGCGCCTATTTAAATCGCTGATTGCCATAATATGCAACGTGTTACTTTGTCCTTGAAGTCATTTGCAACTTGCAACTAACGCATTTGCGTGAAAGCCTCGCAGGTAACGCAACATTTTAACGAGACCCGAGGCAGCGAGGTCCTCGCCCGGCGGTAGGCCCGGCCGTTAGGGTTGTCGTATAAAAATGATATATTTCTTATTTTCCCGGATTTATGGTCGCGGCTGGCGAGCCACTAAAGCCTTGTATTCACTAGGGGACAAATTGTCCCCCAACATTACGCGCGGCACAGAGTCTACGTGACGTTGCAACGTCGCGCACAACATAGCGCGATGTCCCGAGCGAGCTCACCGCGACATCGCGCCGCGCGTCAGTACCACGTAGTATGTTTACAAGTGAATGCGCATGCGCTGTAACTGTATACCACTCAACATGACATTAGTGTAGGGAAACGAGATTCTTATGATCGAACTCTAATTGAGTTGTAATTGCAAGTCTGATATGAGGGCCGACAGCGTTCCGTAATATTGTATCTTGCTTGCCTATGGAAGGTCCGATTATGTGCAATAAATTTTCAAAATCAGTTGCCATTCGCGTGAAATTGACAAAATATCCGTTAGACATTCGAAGATCGCATAGAATATCAATCCTTCTTTCTCCTTGCAGTAAATAATTTCGCACCCACCACCTTTTTCTCCTCTTACGTATCGATGAACTCGTTAGAATAAATAGATGCGCAGCACTACTCATCATAACCTCATCGGGTGACATTTCCGCGACAAGTGATATGTGAATCCCTCTGTGTACACGTCAAATGACAGCGTCGTTGTCCCCGAAACATGAGCGTAGATATTGATGCGACATGCCGCGCGGAATGCCGCGCTATTTGTCCCCTAGTGAATACATGGCTTAACTCAGAAGGGGCTGCACTCGGTCCCACGCGATGGGCGTATCATTTACGACACTTCTTTAATTCCTTTCTTTAGAAAAAATATTTTTACACTCGCCCGCCTCCCATAAATCACCCGCTTTATATGCCAGGAGGTTCTTAGCATTCATAAGTGCCTTATCCTTTAAAGTGCTTATGGAAAACCCTTTCAATATTGAAACAACTTTAATCCGATTATAATATTTGCCTTTATTCTTTACAAAATGGAATCTATCGCACCTTCCAGCATTTCCTTGCTTAAAAATTTAGTTTAAGTATACGGATACAATGATAATTTGTTTATGGCTGTAAAGTTTATATTTTTTTTATGGCCAACCCTACAATCGAATGCAGGTCCTGACATCCTCGAAAAGACTTCTCTATTGGTCGAGCACTGGGCTACTTCCAACAATGCCAATAATTGATAGGTACACAAATGCCAATAATAGGTACACTTTTCTTGCACTTCATTTGGGTTTACCTATTATTCGTCTTCCTGCAGGCTTCCATTTCGGCGGTTTCACATCATTCATACACTCTTATGACATCGACGCCTTCCTAATTTATGAATTTTGTTACTTTCGGCACATCACACAGGTCGTTAAGTTCATGTTTTAACGTCTTCGTAACACTCCATTTTTCTTTTTTTCTTTAACAGGTCTTAAAATTTTGATAAAGATTCTTCTTTCATATGCAAATCTAGTATTGTTTCGGGTTTCTTTATCAAAGTCCAGATTTCTGTCGCGTAAGCAAGCGGTGTTCTTATCAGTTTTATGCACTTTTTATTTCTTTGTTTTTTTTTACATGATTTATTTATTTTATAATGCACGGTTTTGACGGTTTCTGCAAGTCGAAGTAACAATATAAAGAACTACAAAAAAAAATGAATAATGATACTTGGCCAGCAGCATAATAACAAACCACATGTAATCCAGACAGATGAAGGCGAGTTCTACATAATTCATTTAATGAGTATAGTAAAAACATTTACTATTCATGACCATAACTACAGCTGATACGAGGAACATGGAACATAAACTGGAAATCAAACTCCGTGAACGCTCTGAAACCGCAAGACTTACAAGAATACAAAATTCAAAAAAAAATTTGAAGTCGCCGCTAGAACTACAAAATAAATTGAGATGCTCTACGATGAGCTTGTCAAACCCAATTATAGTAATTTTATAAAATCCGACATCGAGTCTTCACCATATGCGCACTTGTGAGGGAGAAAGCGAAATCAAAACCATGATAGACCAAGGAAGACCACGGTAGATCAAGACCACGATAGCTAGACGGGACTCAGAGGGATCTACATGCTCTCGAGGTGACGTTTGGCGAACCAAGGCCCAGAACAGAGTTATGGATGGAATGGATGATAACAATGGCTATAACGCTGGTAACAGTGTTCCCATAAAGTGGATCCCTAGTTTGATACCTAGGATCCCTAGCTGAAGAACTTCGACAATTTTAAAAATAAATAATTTTAAGGCCAGCACCGGCTGGCTTGACGGATTTAAGTAAAAAAAAAAACGGCGTCACTTTAAAAACTATTTGTGTAGAAATTGCATGGTTAAAAGCTCCTGAAAAATGGAAAAAATACTTGAAAATTATTTAATTTGTTAATGTTTTTTAATTATGCTCACTGCGCAATATTACTCTATGATGTTTTTAAGTGTTTTAATTATCTCATACACGTGACATTTTGAATAAATATGTAGTGAGAAATGAAATTGAGTTTTACAAAACACGACCCTAATTACGTTTTTCTTAATTCGAATTTTTGGATAATTCCAATTTTACTGGTTCGAGTTATCCATGTTCTACTGTATATGCCTGCATTCGCCTTACTAATTACTAATTTATAGAATATATATTATATGTATATTTTTTCAATTGGTTGAGCGACTTTGTAGATTGACGTTAAAAAAAAAATATATTATTTGTTTTAATCTACTTATATACATTAATTACATCTAGAAAATGATCACGGTTTTGATAAAAAAATAGGACTTTCTATTTTACACATAAATAATTTAGAATCATTAGCATGTAAAAGTAAACAAAATAATATTAATAATCAATTAAAATTAACTGCTAGTCCAATTCTAAACATTTTTCCAATAATTTTGGATAAGCAAGAACTTCGGCAATAATATTTAAAATATTTTTTTAATAATTTAGAAAACCAAAAAAAAAAGATATCATTCATTTTGATATTTATTTAAACCCTGACTATGGAAAGGTTTTTCCGAAACATGTAGGTGTAATTAATGAATATAAGTAGATTAAAATATATAATAAAATTATTTTTTTTAGAATATATGATTGCCTAGTATTTCCCTTTTATCATTTTCCCTCAATATTTCCCTGAATTAAGTACACCCATAAAAAATGTTCTAGCCAAGGATTGATATATCGATTACACAGAATCCAAATATTTACAATTTTCTCAAGAAAACTTCAGAGTTAGCGAAATACCTCGACACACCTGAAGATACTTAAAGAAGTTTTTACGACACGTTCCTAGAGACGTTATGAAATAGCTATAAACTTTAATGGACCTTTAAATATTTCGTGCGCTTTGAGATCCATCATCCTAGCCATTTCAATATATACATAAACCACACTTGTTGGAAATCATGTTTCCAATAATACTTAAAAAACATTGATTTGCCGAAGTTACGAAAAAATATTATAAATAAGTCACGTAATTAATTATTAATCTGTTATAATACAAAATTTTGAAGACAGAAAACAAATACTTGTTTAATCTGACAAAATAAAGACTTGTATTTTTTAATACCAAAATTTTACACTGCTCCCAAAATACTTAAATGATTTCATGTTTTGTTATTTGTTAATGTGAGATTGCATTTTTATATAACAGTTTGTCGTTCAAAAATATTTTATATATATATAAAATAAGTACTAAGTCGATTTTTTTACAAAATACAAATATATAAATAAACAAAGTTGGGAAAATCATAGATTATCATAAAAAACATGTTGACTATATATATAGAAAATTGCAAAAAAGTACCGTTAACGTAAAAAATAAGACAAAAATTGACTCGAAAAACGTCATAATAATTAATAAATCATTAATTGGTCCTCATTAATCCCTTTATATTAACTCGTGGCGTCTGCTTGCTTGCCGGCTTGCCGTCAACAAAAACTTAGGATCGATTTTTGACCCTTTTCCCGTGATCCAATCGAGCTGAATCTTGGCAAGCAGACTCGTGGCGACAATCAAGAAGATCTATCAAATTTTCGTTAAAAAAATTTAATAATTATAGTATAATTTCGAATTTTTAAAAATTTTATTGGTTTTCTCAAATTGGAATCATTAGAAATGTTTGATTAGCAACGGCGCGGCGGCCCGATGACGTCGGGGAATATTTTCTAAATTTGAATTACTCCGTCGGTATAATAGGTACATCACTACGAATTTCGAAAATTTACAAAACAATTGGTTCACAGATGACAGCGAAATTGGGTTTTATGGAAAAAAAAAACAAATAATAATTCATTTCTTTTAGATTTCTGTTTAATTTTGAAGAATTCTACATTACTCAAATCTGATTCTGACTAAATCATTTGACGCTGGAAATTCATAAGGTACGATATTGATGATAATTGAATCTATCAAAATCTTGACATCTCAAAACATCTGACATTTTAGAAATATATTAAATTTCTGTAAGTTTAGTATGTTTTAATTCGTCTTTAATTATTGTTATATTTTACAAAGAAAGGAAGTATAGTAAAAACTTGGTTTTTATGGGTTACTTTTTTTTTTAAATAGCTCCACTATTTTATACTTTATTAACGAAGGAGACATAGAAATTTCAAATTCAATAAAAAAAAACGATGAAAATCATTCTAAGAAGAAATAAATACTTACTCTAAAATTAAAAATAAGTTAACAGATTTGAATTATCTCACTTTAAAACAAGGACTAAAGCTAAATACAATGATTTTCATATACAACGATTTTAATGTCGTCGTGGACTTTTTTATAGACCTTTTTGAGTTTTGAGATTAACTTCTCTATAGAAAGTTTCTCTTACCGTTAAGGCAACGTTCGTAAAAAACGCATCGATCGACCATTTTTTCGTCGACTTTAATTGTAAAATAGGTCACCACGAAAAACTATTTTATTTTAACGGATTTATAGCCTATTTCCATCCTGAATGACCATTCTAAATATTGGTGAAAGAATTTTTGAAATCGGATGAGTAGTTTCGGAGATTACCTCCTAAATACAAACATACAAACTTTGCGTCTTTATATATTAGTATAGGTATAATATGTATCTAAGGGTGGAAGCTGTTGTAATCGACATTTTTAATATTTTACTTCTTCTATGCCTTGTCAGATCCCCCGATGTTGGCGATCACTTGAAGCAATAAAAAGTAAATCGTCGCCGTATTTTTATCATTTTACATATTATTAAATATCTTAAACTCAAGGTCTCTCCTTTAGGGTATTGTATGTTCTGAAAAACCTGACGTGTGTATATCAGTTGAAATTGAGTTACAAGTTAACATCATATTATTTTGTCAAATGCTTTACTTGTTTATGATTTCATTTCACTTTCTTTTTCATTTTCATGAGCCGTGCGGCCATGTTTCGGTTTGCTGATTTATCCTATGCAAGATGCATAAGACCATGGCATTTTCGACATTAAGTTACTTTCTGAGGTTACACATCCAAAATAGCATCTTTTACATACGCCTCTGCTGCCAACTATTTACCCCTGTGATGAGTTGCAACAGATCATATTTCTCACTGCAGAGAATGTGTCTGAAATATGCAGTTTTGTTTGGTTTACTATTATATTGTAATAGTCTCTTAACTTTTTTATATTCTCTTATATTTCCTTAACTTATCTACGCGTCTTAATACCTATTTAAAAATGAAATTAAATCTCTAACAAAATCGTTGACATCAAAAAGTAGCGTAAAAGTTCGTGAAAATAAAATTACGTTCTGAGGAATTATACTCGGCTCAGTTCCGAAGGAGAGACCGTAGAAGACATGCCTTGACCAGATTAACCAGATACTGGAAGATGGTTCTGTTAGGAGCCTCAGCAATCGTCGGGCTGGCATGCGAAGATGTGTGAATGTGGATGAGGCGAGTTTTGTGAGTCAGTGCGGCGCTCCATCCTCTCTGTCTACCCCCGCGGGGAAACCGCGTGATGGTAATTAAGTAAGTAAGCAGTCCCAAAGAAACGATATAAGTCTTTTGAACATCATCTAACATTTTTTAAAAAATGCAAAGTAATATACATATTCCATACTGTATTATCCTGGTTTCGAGCCCTCACATTTATACTTGCTGCTTATAAATGCAAAGTAGGATCGTAATTGCCTTCTCGGATAATCTACAGAATAACGAAAAATTTTAAAAATATAAACAAACAAAAATCTAAATTTAAATTAATAATTCAATAGAATATACCCTCCATACTCCTAAACATCTATTTTATTTTACAATATTATAACGATAGTATTACTATCGTTATAATATTGTAAAATAAAACAGACGAAATATACTAATGTTTTTACGCGTAAATTTTGACTATGAAAAAGTCGAGACATCTGTCTAATATCATCACGTTAAAATTGACAAAGTGTACAATGTTATACAATAGATACCAAAACAAGATTTTAAAGATAACGCAAAATGAAAATAGACCGATATAAACTTACGAAAAGCTGGAACACTTTAAGAAGAATTGTATAATCCAACAAAGCGTTAGGAAAAAAAACTCAACCATAAAAATAAAGCTTTTAAATACAGCCTCGGTCAGTAATAGCACTTGACATTTACTGCATTAACATGACAGGATATTGCGAGGAACATTCCGAGACGCTCGCGCATAGAGATCAATGAATATTGACGTCACCTCTTCCCACCGCGGACGAGAATGCACAGCCGACATTGTTGAACAATGGCTGTGGAAATTGGGTTAACTTCATAAATCTGGACGGCAGACAGTCACCATCAATACACTTCAGCAGCGGTAGGCTTGCTTGGCTTTGGTGCTCTCGGTTGATGCGAGAGGTCAGAGGCGTCCAGGAAAACCGGCCGAGGAAATAATTGGACGCGGTACTGAATTAACGGTACGCATTGGATTTCAGGTACCAACATGACGGAGTACCTACTTAACTTAACTGAATGCAATAGAATTCAATAGATTTGCTCCAATGTGTTAGGGTGTGACTAGGGAATGCAATCCCGATCCCGCGAGATCTCGAGGCATTTTACGAGATCAATCCCGAACCGAGAAATCGAACGAGATTATCGGGATTCATCAAAATTTTTTATGATTTGTTTGTAATTGTGTATAGAGCTTTTAGTAAGTACTTAAAAATTATGTTCATGTCACATTCAAGTAATAAAAATTGCTTTGATTAATATTTGTTGTATTTTATTAACCTAACATAGTAATAAACTACGAAAACTCTACTACATTGACTGATTGATGCTTGGAAAAACGATTACAAAAACTTTAATGCAATGATTAATAATGAACATTTTATTAAAATTGCTCATATAAAAATGCAAGACATTGTCGTTAATTACTATTCAGCTCTATAAACAAACAAAAAACACACAAAAGTATTTGGGATCCCGCGGGATTAGAAATTCTAATCCAGAGGGATCCCGAAAGGGCAATCCCGACTAGGGATTGCATTCCCTATGACACAATTCGCCCCGTTTTCTCCGCTTGGTGGCGTATCGTCGCTTTTTCTACCCGCTACCAACTTCAGCCGCAAATTGAACTTTTGAAATATGATATCTCAGCAGATATTTAAATGAAATTTTGTTATGGTCGGCGAGCCTTGGCGTTTTTGTGAAATTTCAAACCTGCCAGAAAATGAAGAAAATCTTCGACTTACAAAATATGCAAAACAGCGTCTCAAACGTGTGAAAAAAACTGCACTGCATGCGAAGCCGTCGCACAGTGGGTCGAAACCGTAATTCGAGGGACTTAGGGACCAACTTTCTTTTTTTACTTTTTTCTTTATGTGGATGGATAGAGCTTATTAACCTTATCAATAGTTGTCCTATGAAACTTTTTCCTAAACTTAATAGTTTGGTCAAAAAAAAAAGTTTTGTTTTTTTTTGTATGGAGCGGATCAAATAAAATTAAATTTCTGCTATGTGGTGACTGACCCCGCTTTGAAACCTTTTTTTTCTTATACCTTGTCTAGTTGTCTAGCATACAATTCCACTCGAGGGAGGGGGAGTCAAAAGAGATAAAAATGGAATCACGTGGTTTATGGACGCACCCTCACCTATGATTATTAATACTCGAGGTTGTTCTTCGCCCCTAGAACCGTGGCCACCATTGCGTTGGAGATTGATGGTGATGAGAAGGTGTGGGGGGGTAGATGATTCAATACGAGTGAAGTGATTTCGGAGATTCTCTTTGCAATAATCGCATGCTCCATGCTCCTACGTGACAAATCATTTTAAGACAGAGTAAACTATCAACTATTCAGAACGGGATACGTGAAGGCTGATCTAAGTATAGAAAACAGAATTAAAAACGGTCGAATAAATGATTTGGTGATGTAAAACAAATGAATGAGGAGAGAATGAAGAAGAGAATAGAAATACGAGTATATACAGGGTGTAACAGAGCTAGTCCACAGTACTTTACAAGTGGATTCCTGTCATGATTATGAGTAGAAAATGTTCAAACAACCATGACCTAATATCATTAGTTGTGGAGTTATGCAATATCAAAGCTTGCATTTGACTTGCATTAAAAAGAATTAATTTTTCATATTACATATTTACAATAACGATAGTCCAACATTTTGCAAAAAAGTCAGGAATATTGAACAATGTGCAAACTTTGATATCGCATATCTCCTTAACTATAAATATAAGGTCATAGTTGTTTGAACATTTTCTACTCACAATCAAAGCAGGAATCCACCTGTAAAGCATTATGGACTAGCACTGTTACATCCTGTATATATCGCGAGTGGTGATACAACCATGAATACGTCCGCGGATTACCTGGCAAACCAGATAAACCAGATATGCGAAGATGGTCCTTAAACCGTGACAATCGACGAGCTTGCACTAGAAGATGTATGAGCGTGGAAGAGGCGAAAGTTGTGCGTTAGGACAGAAATCTGTATGTCTGTCTGGCCCCTCGCGGTAAGACGCTTCGATCTTCCCGTCTTGATACTCAATACTTGAGCAATCAAGACATAATCTTTTTTACTTCCTGTGGCGTCTGATTGCGTGCTTGTCTGACGAAAAAACTTTGGATCGATTTTTAACCCTTTTACCGTGATCCAATCCAGCTGAAACTTTTCAAGCAGACTCGTGGCTACGATCAAGAAGATCTATCAAATTTTCGTTAAAAAAATAATAATTATGGTATAATTTTGGATTTTTTAATTTTTTAATGGTTTTTTCAAATTGGAATCATTACAAATGTTTTATTACTACCAACGACGACCTGGTAACGTCACGGAATATTAAAAATTTGATTTACTCCGTCGGTAGGTATAATAGGTACTTCACTACGAATTACGAAAATTTATGACAATTGGTTCACAGATGACAGCACATTTCGGTTTTTTGGGAAGAAATCAAATAATAAAGAGATATTTTTAGAGATTTTTGACATAGATATTTGTCTAGACATGTTTCATTTTCAGTCAATCAATTATTTAATTAGATGATGGTAAACTCAATTTACAAAGAAAGGGACTAAAATAAAAACTTAGTTTTTATGGGTTACTTTTTTAAACTTATTTAATTTTATAATAATAATAAATAAGAATATTCTTTGTTTTCACCACTAACTTGTTATAATACCAACACGTTTCGAGGCCAATGGTCCCTTCATCAGGATACAACGTATACTAAAAATAAAAAATCTATGTGTAGACAATTACAAAATAAAAATAAATATATGGGAGATGAATACATAGTTAAGTAATAATAGTCGTACGTAAACATGTTTTGCACTTACTGAAGAAGATATTTTATTTTATTTTAATTTATCTTTGTTTATTTTTTGCATACTTTAAGCCCGTTGTCAACGTAAATATGAACACACTTAGAAGTCTCCTTTATTGACCACATTTCACGATTATTGAAGTTTATCTCAAGCACTTGTCTCTTTAAGTAAAAAAATATTTACCCTGTAAAGTTTATGTACGTAAAGTGTTAAGTACCCATACTCGTTTTGTCTTTATTCGTCCGTCACCTTACATTAAAAATTGCACTTAAAATAATGTACCGCAGAACATAAAATAAAGATAAAAAAATCTTTGAATAATTTATAACCTTTTAATATTTATTTACACATTGATTAAGTGATTACACCTCTCCAACAATACCCGGCCGACTGAGCCACGTGACCAAACAATCTAAAATATTCTGACAGGTTCCATATTGTATAAAGTTCAAGACGCAACATCCGTGAGAACGGTATTATTACATAACTGCAGACAACAATCTGCCTTACGTTCAGATAGATAAATATTGGATTTGCTTGTCAGGTTATTGTGAATGGTATGAGTTACCGCGATAGAAACATCTAAACATGTCTAGCCAAAGGTAAACAATTATTATATAAAGTAACTGGAGATAACCCAGGGTAACGTCGAAATATTAAAAGTTTCTTCGAGTATGTCCTCAAATAGCAAAATAATTTAAATATATATACAGGGTTATTTGTAAAACATTAATAACCTCGCAGGACTATATTCCTGCCTTGATTATGAGTAGAAAATGTTCAAGCTATTATGACCTAATATCAATAGTTAAGGAGATATGCGATATCAAAGTTTGCATTTTTTTTTTTCAATATTTCTGACTTATTTTTTATAAAACGTTGGACTGTCATTACAGTAACTCATATTGAATACGAAAAATTCATTCTCTTTAATACAAGTCAAATAAAAAAATAAAAACCTTCGAATTCAAATTGGAAAAAATTCCAATTGGATTTAACTTGTATTGAAACAAATGAATTTTTCGTAATCGATATAAATTACTGTAATGATAGTTCAACGTTTTACAAAAAATAAGTCGTAAATATTGAGAAAAAATGCAAACTTTGATGTCACATATCTCCTTAACTATCGATATTAGGTCATAATAGATTAAACATTTTCGACTCATAATCAAGGCAGGAATATAGCCCTGCGAGGTTATTAATGTTTTACAAATAACCCTGTATAAACTGATGTGAATATGTATCTTAATTGTTTTCTGATTATAGGTCATTGGCAGTGCTAGCTGTCGCCAGACATGTTGTCTTTTTTTTACAATTTAGGATGTTCTTCTCAGATATAACTGTGCATCAGTGTTGAAAAAAATAAACGTTGAAAAAATTTTGGCGTTAAAAATTCGTACATACTTTTATATTTTTAAATAGAGGTGCATATACAGAACACATGTCACGTCAATGTTTTTACTGTTGTTGTTATGTTTTTACGCTTGTCCTATTAAGATAACACTGACTTGGCTGACTGACGGACTCCTGCAATGGGGCTCGATTCCCCGACAACTGGATAAAAAGTTGAGTGTCTTAATCGCTAGACCGCTAGACCAACAAGCTACATATATATATATATGTAGACTTGGTAGTAGTGGAATGCCTGGAATAGGCAAAGGAGGAATGAAAGTAGACTGAATGCAGCGGAAATGCGGTCACTAAGACGCCTGCATGGAAAATCTTTGGTCGATAGAGTGAGGAATGAACTAATTATCTGTAATGTTGGCTGTAGTGTGGTAGATAGACTAAAGAAAGGAGTGCTGAGATGGTTTGTTCATGTGGAACGTATGAAAGATGAGAGGATGGATAAGAAAATATATGAGGCGAATCTTGAAGGAAACAGGAATAGAGGGCGTCCGCGAAAGACGTGGCATGATCAAATACAACAAGTGTTTGAGGACGGCCCTGTTAATAGCCGCAACAACCATAAAGCATGCATGAATCTAGACGAAGCAAAAGTAGTGTTTCAAGATAGAGGAATAAGGCGTTATATTCTTTCTGCCTACCCCTGCGGGAAACGGCATGATGGTTGGTTATTATTTTTTTTCATAATTTTTTTTTATTCGCTTCAACAGGCCTAGAAGCCCAATCACAAAAGCGAAACACACCATTTGAGGATAGTCCTGTTAAAAGCCTCAACAACCGTAGAACTTGTATGAGAAGATGTACGATTATGGCCGAAGCAAAAGTGGTGTGCCAGGATAGAAGAGTGTGATACAGAAGAGGTTCAATCCCTCTACCTGCCCTTGCGGGGAAACGGCGTGATGTCCGAGGAATAATCAAACATAATAATTTCGTTGCCCGTCCGTCTGTCCGTAACTTCCAGTAACGAATGTAATTTCGTTCAACTTCACGGCTAAAAACGATAAATCACGACGGGCGCGAACCTCGGACGCGCAAATGCCAACGCGGCACACTAGCGACAGTGCTACCATCGCCTCTCCGTGGACCATCAAAAATATACTAGGGCTTAGCAAAGACGCGAACCATTTCATGTTCCGTGATTTTTCACGGGTGAACGGCTAGTAATATCATAATAACGGGCGCTTCCTGTACCTATTTAGTGCCTTACGCCATTGTGTGATACGCATCAGTTTTTTTTTTCTTTTAATCAAACAACCTAGGTAGATACTCTAAATATATTTCGATAGAAAAATTACCTATTTAAAACTACCCAATAAACGTTGCGATAAAGATTTCCGGAAAATTTCGATCAGATTAATAAAATTTTCCTTTTATCAAACAACCTAGGCTATTTAAATAGATTTCAATAGAAATGTTACATATTGAAAAATACCCTAAAACGTTGGGTTAAAGAATTCTGGAAAATTTCGATCTGCTTTCTGCTATCACGAGCAGGCTCTGAAATTGGTTTTTAGAATTAAAAAATCCGTAAGGTACATTTCTAAATAAGTACATGATTTTTTTTTCTGTCTCAAACAAATATGCACTGGGGAAAGTTGCATTTCATTTCGAGGACTATACGGAAATATACATAAGGCGGCCAATTTATATATATATTTTTTAAAAATTACAAATAAAATAATAAATTAATATAAGTGCCAATAAAAAAAATTAATCACTTCCTTCTAAAAATCACCCAATTTCTGCCTTTTTTCTTATTTATTAGTGTAAATACACAGGTATGTCTAGATTTTTTTGTATATAAAAATCTTGCCAAACTGCGTATGCAGTTTGTGTGCATTTATTTTTCTTATTAGCTATTAAAATGCAATACTTGCTACAAAATGCAACAGGGGAAACTATTTTTAACTAGTTAAAATATTAGTAAGAAAATTTTTTGTAAGTATACAAATAATAAAGTATATCAAAAATATAAATTGATGCATCACATTTCAACACAGCATTGTATGCTTATACGATATTTTGACACCACAGTCAGTGTAAGTGAGATGGCAGAGTAGTGGCTTAATTTATGAATGGTGACGGGATGTATAAAAGGTAAATTCAAAAATATTTATTAATTTTAATTAATTAAGTGCTCTGTATTAACCACTTGGAGTAACTTTACATCTACCGGTTTCGATACCACTGTATCTTCGTCAGGACAGATGCATACAAACTATCCATTACTTATTTAGTTAGCAAATTAATATTTGAATGGGGGCGTGGTTATAGTTATGGTGGGGGTAATTGATAAGTAGACAGCAAAATCCCCACAAGCAATGGATAGGAAGATACAGTGGTATCGAAACCGGTAGATATAAAGTTACTCCAAGTGGTTAATACAACGTTTTTAATTAATTAAAATTAATAATTATGTCCAAGCACAAAGTTATTGCTATGAACATCAAAAATATTTATCAAAAATATTGTGATTTTGTTGGAAACAATCAAATGTATCTTCTGGTCTGTGTCTTCTGATGTCACATCAGCCCTGATGATGGACCCTGCAATGGGATCCGAAACGTTGGCTACAAAGGTTGTAAAAACACGGCATAATTAATAACCCAGAAGACACAAACCAGAAGATTATGAATGGCGTGAAAACTTATGAACATTTTTAATCAAATGTGTTACAACTGACCTCGTATCGTTAAAATTACTTACTTATCTTCACGCTGTTTCTCCACGGGAAAACTTATTGAGAACAGAACAGAAATAATCTTTTTTGCCAGAATATACTACTACATACCTACAACTCTCATCTTGTTCAATTTTCAAATAAAGCGGTAACTTTTACCGTTTATCTCAACGTATTCTCGGATAAATGATTCCTCATTTTTTGAAACTTCTAAATAGTTAATAAAAAGTAACCCATAAAAACCAAGTTTTTATTATACTCTCTTTCTTTGTAAAATATAACAACAATTAAAGACGAATTAAAACATAAAACGTAACAATAAACTTACAGTAATTTAATATATTTTATTTAGATTTATTAATTTAGATTTTCGACATTCGTAGTGAAGTACCTATTATGCATACCGACGGAGTAATTCAAATTTAGAAAATATTCCGCGACGTTATCGGGCCGCCGTAATCAAACTTTTCTAATGATTCCAATTTGAAAAAACCAATAAAATTTCTAAAAATCTGAAATTATACTATAATTATTAGTTTTTTTAGCGAAAATTTGATATTGATCGTCGCCACGAGTCTACGTGCCAAGTTTCGGCTCGATTGGATCACGGGAAAAGGGTCAAAAATCGATCCAAAGTTTTTGTTGACTGCAAACAAGCAGACGCCACGAGTTAATATAAAGGGAGTAAAAATGTAAGGTCTTATGCAAATTGTACCGAGGTTCTCCCTCCCCCCGATTTTGCGTTAAAAACAAATATATGAATAATATTCCATACGGATGACGTCAACTTCGAAATGCAAGAAATCGAGCTCAATTACTGGCGAAGTTTACAGCGCATTAGCCTGGGTTGGGTGTTAGGTTTATCGGGGGAATGTTTTATACTAATCCATACGAAGCGCTGTTTTATGCGCGTATTCCATTAAGGCTTTGCCTCGCATCGCCCACGCGAGATATTGACCAACCACGCCATAGACAATCGCCGAGAAACCTTGCAAATAACCAGATTTTCCACATCGGTATGTCCAATGTTTATGGCCCTGCGTCGAAGCCGATAGCCGCCTCGTATCTCATCATTCTTCTAAGTTTTTATGGGCCCTCGAAGGTTTATGTGGCTGAGTGATGCCTATTTGTGCTCAAATTATCTTCGCGTCCATTAATGAAGGACGGTAAAATGCACAATGCAATTATGAAAAAATCTGAAAGAAGTATTGTCAAGTTCGCAGAGACTGCACAGCCTAGAAATTCCCAACTTCACGAACACAGCCTGGAGAGGGTTGTGGCGGTCGCAAATATGATCCAAAGGGATAGGTATACCCCAAAACAAACACTGGACCAAACGATCGAACACCGCAATACAAAAAAGGATAGAAGCGCTGAGAAACGTGGGATGCTGAGAGGAATGAGGGATCGTCGGGAGATTCTGAGAGATAGAGACATTTGGAAGAAGGAATGCCACTGTTTGTGCCGGAGATTCATCCCGAAAGTATATTTGAGTGGCCATCACGATTTGATGGGCAGAACTGTGACCGATGTGCAGAAAAAGATGCTACCTCACCGATAGTAACTCGGCTTTTCATTAGAAACTTCTCTCGAGCTTGCTGAAGCTTGTTCAATTCAATTCAATTCAATTCAATTTATTTCATGATAATATGTACATGACAAACAAAATGTTTAAGGCATACATATTAGGAAGTATATATCAAAAATGAAAATATTTAATAAATTAAAAATAACATAAAATCTGGTCAAAGGTGTAGGAGAATCCCGCTTCGGAAAACCCTCTCAGACACATGGAATATATCAATACCCAAAGCGATTTTGTTCAGCATAGCTGTGGCTCTTCCAACAGGCATAACCATCGGCAGGTTGGTCCTGTATATTGGAATGTGAAACAATCTATCCTGACGATGTCTAGTGTAATTATCAGGAACATACAAACCAATGCTCTGCATAATTTCAGGATTATCGATCATACCGCGCAACAATCGATAAAAATGTGTAATCAAATACACATTCCTTCTAGTCTCTAAACTATTGTAGCCAAGCATACCCTGGAGAAACTCGGTTGGGTAAAGCCAAGGATAATGCCCGTACTCTCTCATGTAGAGATATCTCAGAAACTTCTTTTGGACTTTCTCCACCATAAGAGAGTACTTGCCCTCATGTGGCCCCCAGATCATCAAGCCACTCTCGAGTCTACTCCGCACTTGTCGTCGCGTCTGACGGAGGTTGACGAGCGTCCTGGTCTCTCTTCGCGCGTCTTTGTCCCGCCACTTCCAAGTTCTTGATTCACAAAAAACACAAGTTGTCGGAGTACTGCTCGTGGTTCCTCCTTGGTGCAAAATTCAGGTTAATACTGCAATAGCTCGAATGAAAACGACGCGATCGGTATCAAATTTCTCACATATGACCGCAGTCGTACCGACTCTGAGCACGCGTGTACAGAAGGCAGTGTGACAGCCTCGAACGCGTGTTAAGTCGAAAGTGTAGATATTTTTTGACTCGTCCTCACATTATATTAAGGGGGGGGTAAGGTTTTTAACTTTTTTTTTTTTGCATATTATTTTTAATTTTTTAAATGAATGTATAACATCGCAAAAATATTGTGTCAAAATTTCAAGTCAATTGGAGCAAAATTGACGAAATTATGAACATTTGAGCGATGCTCAGACTGATTTTCTATACCTGCTCGGGCAGCTAAGCGACGCGCTCACCTGAGGACTACCGGACGTGCTATTGTATTGAAAGAGTTTTGCGTAGACAAGGACAAAAAGATGCTGATGATGAAAGCTCTTTGCTGTGTGAACATGGCATCGACGATTATGTGTAAGTATAAAATAAGTGTTGAGTTTTATTTTGAATTTTACAGTGTGCAAAACTTTAAAGCGTTTTCCTCACATCTCACGTTTTCAAAGTCGGTGTCCATCATAACTTCAAAACTACTGCACCGATCCTTTTGAAATTTTGAACACTATTTCTGTACATAATTTACTAGGTAACGCTGGAGACTTTTTTTCAAATATGTTATTAATTTTTATTTTTTAATAAGAAATTAGTCGATATTTTTCGCAAAAAATCGCGTTTTTCCCTTCAAAGTGTTCCAAAAATTGAAATTTCAAAAAACCCTCCCAGCGTTACCTGGAAAACCTATTATCTAACGAATGAACTTTGATTTTTTGATTTCAGATGGTCTAGCACTAAGTTATGATGGACACCGCAATTCTACTTTTTTCCGAGACACGTCCGAATAATTGCTGCCATTGCCGTATTTTTTAATATTTCTTCTTGAAAATTTTATACAATATTCTTCAAATATCATACTTTAATGTACCATTGGTTTTAATAGAGAGATTTTAACTGTGTCGTCACAAAAAATTCACAAAAACATGCCTTTTTTTGTATGAATTAACCTTACCCCCCCCCTTAAGAGTGTAAAAGCGTGGACGCGGCTTTAGGTTCGCTTGTGTCATTTGGTGATAAGTGTTTACGCCATATGGAGACTTCTTTGTATTTTACGACGGTCATAAGAGCGTCTCCCATTAATTCCCGACCGGTCGAGATGCCAGAACGTTAAACAATATAAAACCGCGTCATATCGCCGAGAACAAGTGTGCACGTACGTGTGTACTTATGCGAGAGAATCGTGCGTGTGTGAGTTGGCAGGTGATTCGCAGCATGGCGCGCTGGCAAATGCCGCCAACTGTTGGCTGAATAAAAGCATCTGGTAGGATTTGTCTGTTCGTCTGACTATGCCTTTACTTTTTCCGCTAGGTCTAATATAAGCGGAGTTGTGAATTTTAAAATTTTTTCAACAGCCGCCATTTTTATATTAAGCGGCGGATCACACTGGGTAGTAAACTTATCCGAGAGACTTATTTGGTTAATTTTTCATAAAAGCATCGAAATTTGATGGGAATTTAAAAGCAAAAAAGAAGAAAATAAATACACACAAACTGCATATGCAATTTTGCAAGATTTTTATACACAATAAAATTTAGACATACCTACATAATAAATAATAAAAAAAGTATCTAAATATATATACATATATTTATAAACTTTTATTTTCACTATCCCCGCCTGTCGTGCGAAAGGCCTGAGCTCGCTTCCCCGCCAAGGAAATATATTTAACAGAATGTTAGTAAACTTAGTAAAAACCACTACCAGATTTACGGTCTACCGGCTTCGAAACGTACCCGTCTCTTCGCCAGGACCGACACTACACTACTACATTCACAACACTATACACCACAACCGTAGTATTGTAAAACTATCACCAGTATTGTTCACATGCGTGTTAATCTTGTCAGAGAAATTGAACTACTGAAAATATATTTATTTTACTGCATTTCCGATAATTTTTAGAATACATTGAAACAAAGTCTATGCTTAGGCGGTATTACACAAGAGTTTAAGACGTGCGACTCGTTTATTTATTTTCTTTTTAATATCGTCTTCTTCTTAGCCTATTAATCATTTTTGACCTTCAAACCTGTGATGACATCCATCTAGTTCGAAAAGGTTGTTAAAATGAAATTAAAAAAAATAACTGTTATTTCAAGAATTCTTAATAAAAATTAAAATTAAATGTTGTGAATCCATTTATCACACTTTTTACGTTCGGTTTCTGGTCGTACTTTGTAAGTAGACATTTATGCCCATAAAGTCCAATAAAATTTAGTCTCATAAAAGTTTGGTGATGAATTTTCTTAAATAATTATGATTAAAAACACTATTTTTCATTGTTTCCACTGTTTTATTTGATACGAGAATATTACTACGACATGTGTCGGAAACGTTTGTTTCCTTCTTCAAGTGAGTATAGACATGTGATATTCTCGAATCAAATAGAAGCAGTGAAAAGAAAAACAAAAACAGTGTTTTCATTCATAATTATTTAAAATAGATTTCTACAAAGTGAATGCCTTCACATTAAATTAATTATTTATGAATTTTCTTGTTTGCCTCATCTGAAAGGAGTCAGGTTTTCTCGTGATCTAATAACTATCTAAAAGGTAAGTAATAGTAAAAAATAAAAATATTGGTATCATATTCCCATCCATTAATATGATAGCAATATAACAATCATGCCCTTACCGTATTATATAACATTGCACACCTCGTCAGTTAGACAGATGTCATGACATTGATCTTGAACCGAAACACTGTCATACTTTATTTCTTCACTCTATACCTATAAAACTCAATGTCTGTCTGTCTCTATATAAACCCACACTGTTTGTCCGATTCGATTCAAATTTTGCATACTTATGCTTTGAGACTCGGCGAGTAACATAGGCGATATTTCCCTCCTATTCTCATACCCCTTCCCCTCCACCGGACATATTTTCGATGCAAATCTTAAAGTTTGACCGATCGGACTCAAAATTTGGAAACTTATTCTTTAGGACTCAGCGGGTAACATAGGCGATATTTCCTCCCTCCCCTTTTACCTTTTCTCCTCCTCCTGATATATTTTCGATGCATATCTATACCGTTCGAATCAAATCTTTGTTTCCCTCCACAAATTTATTTTCAACTTACTCCTTAACCCGTGCAACGCCGGGTACGAACAGCTAGTTTATTATAAACATTCTCATTTTAGTATAAACAAATTATTCTGCTTTTGGCGTATCCCTCAACATATGTACTTCACGTCACACCTTTCTCTTAAACCTTACTAACTAACCAACACGCAATTTCCCCGCAGGGGTGGTCAGAGAGAACGGAGTTCCACATGCGTCTGTCGTAACACACAACTAATACACTTCATCAATATTCATACACACCTTCGCATGCAAGCTCGTCTATAGTTGAAGCTTATCTTCCAGTGTGTCGTTTACTGGTTATGCCAAGTCTTCCGCAGTCGTCTTCTATTTTTGGTGCCATCCATACTTGCATCATACATCTATCTTACCATTCTTTCCTAATTCGTTCGCTTAACACGCCCAAACCTCTGCGACCCATATTTCTTCTTCTTATTCTTTTAGTAAATCTGTTGATCTGTGCCACAGAAAACTTCCGCCTCCTGGGATGACGAGGTCCAGCTATCCCTTCATCTTTTCGGTGGTCTTCCCGGTAGGCGTCTTCCAGAGGGGATTTCATTGGCTGCTGCATGCACGAGTTCTGGCTACATGATCCCGCCAGAATCTCCTTCTTGATCTATTCCATCGTGCTATGTCTTCTATTTTGCAAGTTTTTCTCATGTCTTCATTTCGGATACTGTCACGTAGAGTTTTTCCAGTAATGGACCTCAGCACCTTCATTTCAGTTGTTCTGAGAGGTCCTTTGGCGCGGACAGTGTCAGCCTGCGTCTCTGTAGCGTATGTCATAATATGTCATAATAGTTCGCACGCATGTCTTGTATAATTTGACCTCCGTTCGCACGTATGTCTTGTATATTTGAACTCCGCCATAGCCGGTCCCAAGCTCGGATGAGAAAGGAGGAGGGTCATCAGGTTAGGCTAGCCACCTGCCTGGGTTAAAACAAATATGCGCTCATAGTCCAGAAAACTCAGACCCATATTTTTTAATTCTATCAAAGCTAAGATCAGCTTTACATTCATACCTAATTTGTTAATCCTAATAATAATAATTTCGTTGTATGTCTGTCCTTAACTTTCTGTAACGTCCGTAAAAGTACGTCATTTTTGATGGGTTACAGCTGGTTATTTACTAAGTCATAAACGAATTTGCTGCATATACACCAAACTGACAGGATGCAATTACCATTGTAGGATGCAATGGTAGTTGCATCCTGTCTATTTTCGCTCTTCTTCTGCCAGCTCCAGATTTCCCTTCCATACAAGTGTCGGTACCAGAACTCCATTATGTACGTCCGCCACCAATGACTTTCCGTTAGCAATTACTGCATTTAAGGCAGCATTCTGAACATTTACCCTCCTTAATATCTCTTCCTTTCCTATTTAACATATCAGCCGAGTGAATACATATTCTCCTGGCTATTTATTTCAAACACTCGTCACCTACTAGCATTCCTCGTTTTGTCTTACTTTCCTTTTAGAATATCATCACTTTCAACTATTGTCGCCTCTCAAATTATTATTTTTTTATTGTTTATTTTACATTTGTTTTAATATAAGTTACTAATAACTGCCACACTAGGTAAAACCTGTTCTGTGGCAGTTATTCTCATATGATATATATGTAATAGTAACAAATAACAATCGTAAATAAAAAAGCAGAAAGAATTTAGTAATATATACAATCATAAGATACATAAATCTAAAAGAAAAGAAAATATATTTATAAAATTAAGATAAACATTTAAGTATACACAAAAATAAATACAAAAGATAAGATACAAAAAAATAACAAATTTAAGTGGATACAAAAATAAATACTATATTAAAGTATACTTGGAATTATATAAAGCAGATTTTGCCTATTTAGAGGTCAAGGGCGGATCACTTCTTCAGCATACCTTCTACCTGATATTTTTATAAAATTAGTGATACGGTATTTAAAAGGTTTGTGTATTGTGTATTGCTTCTCTTGTATAAATGTTTATAACGGTGACGCGAATCGTCTGTGAGGGGTTCTCCTACAACGAAGCAAAAACTCTCATTTCTGAATTGATTGCGTCACACACTGACGACCCGGGAATGCGTCAATTTGTTTGGCACATTTGCGGCAGCCGAAAAGGTGACACAAAAATGTTGTTCTTTTTAAATACTACTTGTTAAAATGGCATTAAAATGCCCCGTTATCACACCGTGCACTTCTCACGGGATGTTTGAATATTTTTATGGCCAATTTACATAAAGGTCACGTCACACAAATCAGTATTTTATAGCCCAAATCCAAGAGACATAAAAATTGCTCAAGACGATGTTTCATGCAAGATTGGCGACGATAATTTACACTTTTTGCTTGTATACTTAATCCGGGAACAAGATTCCCAACAAACGATAAATAACGGAGGTAGTAAACTTTTATTCCAAGACGCACACAATACAGGCTGTTGCAAAACTCAAAAAGGCAAACTAGGGTTCACTCTTTGTTTAGTCACGGTATAATAAAGCATATGCTTTACTATACTGTGGTTTAGTGCCGTCATAAGTAAACGGTTTATTATTCATCCAGAAAAACCGATTCTCTTTACCACGGATACTTGTCAATTACGAAGCCCGTTTATTGATATTTATGGAAACATCATTATTATACAGGTGTTGAATTTAAACCTCAAAATAGACGATTTACCATCTTTGCCAAGCAAACCAAGGTTGGAGTAACAATCCGTGAAAATTTTTGAAGGCTTTCGTTTTTGATATCACGCCCTCCTTATTTTCCAGACCTTATCCCAACACATTTCTATTTATTGAACTCGCTTCAAAATGTGGTAAATTTCGGGTAAAACTAACCAAAATGATGCAGATGTTTTTGCAGACGTTCCGAATATTTTATTTGATAATTTTCTCGTGAAACCTTCGATATCCGGAATGAATTAATAATTTTTTAACTAAATGAGAACAAAAAATGGTCAACAATAGTAAAAACATATTAATGATGCATTTGACGTTAACACTGAAGAAATTATTCATGATGATCATTAAATTAGATAAAAAATGTTAATACACAAAAATATTATTACAAAATCATTTGGCTCTTTTTGAAGAAGAAAAATATTAACTTTTTACCTCTACGTACCTAACAAAGATAAAGTTTACCCAATTTAATGTTCATGATTGTAACGTTGTTTTAAATAAATAAAAATTAACAGTTAAATATAGCTTGATATTTATGAATCATTGATCATAAATATCAAGAATCAAAATATAATGATCTATACACGAGAGATGCATTTATTTTTATAGATGTTCAGAACAAGCTTCACACTTGTATAGAGCAGTGGAGTTGTATCAACGTTGTATACAGTTTAATTTTTAATTCTGTGACAACAAACTCGACTTCAGTAATTTCCGTAGGGCAATATAAAAACGATTCTTTATCTATCCTGCTAACTTATTATTCTTGGATATCAATGTTCCTTGCCATTGCTACTTCCCGGATGCCTAAACTGTTCCAACGATTCAAGCTTGAATGGCGTTTAGGATGAATATCGATAATTTTGATGGTGTCTATCTTCTGCAATTAATATATTAATACTAGTAGATTAACTGAAATATTTAAAAAAAAAGTTAATAGTGTTTCCCAGTTAATAGTGAAAAGTTAATAGTTAAAAGTGTTTCCCAGTTACGTAAATAATCAGTTTAAAAGTGTTGAAAAGAATTCTTCAATCTCACATACATTATTTATTTATTTAATACACGGTACAACGTACCATTAAAAAAACAATGTATATAAAGATGTATAGATTGATAGGTAATAATAAAAAAATACGTCACTATATCAAGCTAAATTGACGTGGTTAGAATGTGATTTAAAAAATGCTTACACACAACGTAATAATATAAAATTAAATTTAAAATTATTACATACTGAGTTAACACATGAACTTCACCCCGTCGAGTGGGATTTATTTGATAACAATGTTAGAAACTTTGTTTCTATAAAAGCGTTTAAAAAATTCTCTCTAATCCATACGCTTATCTCTCTATATTTTGTCATTATCGTGTAATTTTATATTATGTCACCTTCATATGTACTCGAATATTGTTGTCTCTCTTTTTTCTATGCAGTTTTATATATTTTGTCTCCCTCATTAAGTATATACAAGTGTTTTGTATTTATTGTTTAGATATTAAGTTGCCCTGATGAAACTCAAGTTTGAGCGAAAGCGGTTGGCACAATAATAAATCGTGGTTTCATACAGAGAAAAGTGTTTTTATTTATTTAAAAAAAAAAGTGTTACTAAAAATGTCTGAAAATGTAATATACTCTCGCAAGAATTTGACCTGGATCAGCCTGTATATCCCGACGCTTTGTTTAAACACGGGCTCCCCGTTTCCAGACTACGCGTGATATATCATTTTTTAAACCGCAATGGCTGCGATTCAGTTTTTACGCGCACAGGCACTGTTTAAATATTTGTACGTAGCTTAGCCCGTGGCGATTTCCTTTAATTGTATTCAAAACCATTTTGGAGGCAGCTTTGGGATAGATTGCTTCCGCCGGGAAGATAAATAGCCAACACGGTAGTTGATCCGAGTAAGTACAGTAGACGCTGGTTATAATGCTCACTAATTATTAGAATCAGCCGTACATCGAGCTCAATTTCGAATGCACGTTATGTCACTGTAGAGTTGTTTGAGGCATTTAACTGTGATAGTGAAGTGTGTGTAATGTGGACTCGTGTTATGCATATTAAGGGGGCCCAGACCACTGTGAAAAAATAGCTTTTTTCATTTTTTTTTTCATTTTCTAAAATATGCATTTGTTAAGAATGCTCTCACCAAATATTTTAAAGAAATTTGTAATATTGATGGAGATACAGCGATTTAAAAAAATTGTTTGTGTGTTGAATTATTCTTCAGCAAAACTTTGAACGCGTTTTTCTCAAAAGTACATTTTTCAAACTGGTTGACAGCATATCAGATAAACTATACATCTGATTTGCATGCGCTAAACTGTAAACTGTTTGAAAATCCAGTCTCTTTGGCAACACGTAGGGATTTTTTTTTTTTATAAAAGGCCCCCCTTGTATATTTTTTTAATAAATAATGAAAATTTTCTATAAAAATTCGAAAATAAAATTCGCTATTTTTTTTTAGATATCGAAATTCCCCTACGTGATGCTATAAACCTATATCTCTAGTTTCTAAATATATATTTTTTATTTTTCGGTTGTACTCTATAGCTTAATAGCTGTCAACCACCCAGCGGCAAATTCGTCACAGTGTCCTCTTGGAAGCAGCGTACACCGAAAACTATACTTTAGATTTGAGTACAAAAATATGAGTAATAAATAATAAAAAATCATGTATCGTTTGCTTGAAATAATTACGAAAAATACACCCTCATACCGCGCGCACACAGTGGTCTGGGGCCTTAATATAGAACGGTGAGGATTTAATAACATGTTACCGTTATTTTCCTATAAAGTGTTTGATGCAATGTTTAGCAGAGATGACGTCTTAAGAGGAAGGTGGACCAGCTCACTGTAAAATCAAACGCTATGTGTTATTTTATGGAATGAGAGCAATGACATTTACTGAAGAAACCGTAAGGCGACTTGAAGTATTTAACGTATACAGAAGAATGCTCTGAATAAGCACGAAAGATAGAATTATTAATGAAAATTTTATAGGTTCTTGGATTTCGATATACTCGTACAACCAATGGTTGTAGTGCCAAGAGTGATGATGATGATGATTGTATCAAGTTTAACGTGAGAATTATACTTTTAGTAGTTATTTTGAGATATCTTATTCGAAGACTAGACAAAAAAATAGTTTCATCAAGCAATTTTGAGATAAATCATAATGTACATTATCATTATACCTAAATAAACTTTTTCCAAAATAACAGAAATACAAGAAATTGTCTCTTCGGATGATTTCATTTTGGGTGACCTGTGATCAAATATTTTTGCGTATTTTACGTCTTCTGTACATATATTTCAGTTAAATATTTATCAAAACTACTATATCGACTAATAGTAGCATTGCTTCTTATTATGAATAATCTAGACCAGTGTTTTTCAACCTGCAGGTCGAAACCCCCAGGAGGATCGTCAAGTGTTACTTGTTACTTGAGGTCACAAGCCAGGTAAAAGTACAGAGCAAGGGTTGTAGGTCACGCAACAAAAGTACAACATTTTTAGTGAGAAGACTGTGCCTGTTTATTTTTTAATAAATTTTAAAACCGTGGAAGTATTTTTGAGACGTTAACAATCAAATCATTTTCTAATTGAAGCCTATTTCTCTTCTTAGTTTTTATATTTACCATTGTGAACGTTAGCTCACATAGGTAGGACGTGGCGAATGGAACTAACAATTTTAAAGCTTCTCTTCCCGTCTCTGGATATTCTTCTCTTCGCTTCTCTTCATTCAGAAGATTTCAGTAGTTTGCAAATTGAATTCCATTTTAAGCGTGCCGTCAGCAGCTAAATCTATATGATTTTCTTTCATCTTCATGGAAAAAAAATCGGCCAGTTGTACTGACATATCCAAGAAAGAATTTATTTGCCGATATTTACCCATTGTATATTTGGGCAAATAAATCCTTTTTTGGATATATATGCCCATATATACAATGCAATATACTAAAAGAATTAATTACAGTTTAATGGACTAAATTTTTACGTATGTTTTGTTCCCATTGAATTATATACATTTATTTATTTTAAAGTGTCCTAATTATTGTTCATTTCCCTTTTAAATATGTTTCGATTTTATCTTTTATATTATTTTTTTGTTTTATTTATATTTATTATTTTACTCTATTAAATATTTGTTAAAGGTTTCTAATTATTACTATTTGCTTGTGGACTAATCATCGTTTATATATATATTGTTCTTTTCAATTGTTACATTTCATATTGTTCATTCATCTTATATATGTTTTATTTATATTATTATTTTTTAATTATTTATTGTAAAATGTGTTTTATGTTAGGTATATAAAAATCCTTTTAATTTTCTTGTACTGTAAAAGCCCACTAGGGCGTTGATTAATAAATAAATATTGCTTGTTTCAGAATACCGCCTATCATCTGGTAGTTACAAAATTGTTTGTTACTACCGGATAATGTGACAGTTTGACGACGTCACCGGTATTGCTCAACAACATGAATCAACAAAGAAAACAAGTGAATATGAGAAAATAAAAAATAAAAAAATTCTACTTATTTATTTCACTGGGGGTTTTTTCTCTCTCCCGTAAAATTTGGTTTTCGCATATAGACCCTTTTTATAGGGAAGCCTTCGGATCATTGGAGATTATCTCATAAAAGTTATTTCCGTGGACAGGAGCTTTAACTGTTTAAACATAAAACCTAACCAAACTGCTATATTACTTAGCCGTGTTTATGAATATTTTATTTGACGCGAATTCTCGAGATATTTCGCCGAGCGCCAAACAGAGGTGATTTTTTCTCTCCTTATAAATGTGTCTGTCCATGCGCTTGATGGCGTGATAAACAGCCGTTAAAATTAATCAGTGGGTGATAATGATCTCGGGTGATTTAGTAACGCGATAATCTTGTTTCTCCCAAATGAGAGCTGCCTCCCGGTCCAATCAGGCCTGCACCAAACCGGAACACGACACCGCCGATCTTTTCCATTTGTCGGTGATTGAGCGGAAAATCTCAGAAATGCGCACAAATTACGACGATTGATAGCGATAAATCTAAGAGTAACGAAATCAACTTGTATCTACCGCTCGACGACGATCACTCTCGTGACATTCTTTGAAGGCGACAACCCTCGGCTCTCGTAGGTCCCATGCACAACCTGTTGGAAATAAAAACTTCTAATGTCATAACCACGGCTATTCCGTTCCTCGGTTGGGTGAATTCAGATCATTAATCAAGATATATTATAGATGTCTCATAGAGTCGAAACTACTTTTTTATTGAGGAGTTAAGCCTGTTATTACGGTCGTTAGACATATTTAACTGTAACTGGTTGCGGATATTTTATACGAACCGTATGTTTTTCCGAAAAGCGATTCTCGACGTTTCGTTGAATTCTCATTCAGCGTCAATCGACTGATTACTACTTTCGAGGGCGTAAATTATATGCACTTTGTTGTGGAGTGTTCACTTCTTCTACCACGAACCACGAACACTTCAATAAGAGCCTAAAAACTCATTTTTTCGGGATGTCGCACCTGTAAAGCGCCCTTGAAGCGTCTCTTACTCATAAATGGCGCTATATAAATTAGCATAAACGTAGCATAACATACAATGGAGGTCGCCAGTGTGCAATATGTACTAGTTACGTCGGCGGACTTTACTGCGACTTCCTCAAGGTTTGTATCAATGTCGTAAGAACAGGGCGCCAAATACTTCATAGTTTTTTTTTTTTTTTAAATAGTGATGCGGACACGGAATACGTGTCACATCAATATTCTTACTATTTTCAAATTAAGCTAAACACTTGTGCTATGAAAATAGGACTAACTTGCTGGTCTGGAGTGAGATTCGAACCCGCGATCTTTGGAACACGAGGCGAGAGCCCCAACCAAAAGACCAACAAGCTACTTTGTAACTGTCATCTCTATACGTACGATTCGTATAAAATATCCGCAACCAGTTACAGTTAAATACTACTTTTTTATATGGAAAAGTAGGTATAAAGTCTTTTTGGGTAACCATAGAGCTTACGGTTGTGATGAATCACCTGTTTCTATAGATTTTTTTTTTTATTTTATTTTTTTTATTTTGAACTCTAAGATGATTTAAATGCTACGCGGGGAAAAATTGAGCTAAACCCACCTGGCGTAGTATTGGAGCTACAAAAATTTGGGAATGATGAAACGCTAGTATTGGGAGGGAGTTAGTAGCGATTGATCGGATATAGGTTACGGGCAGTTACTAATCAATTCTTATAAATCATATTAATCTTGTGGTAAAGCCGTGTTTGGTACAAATGGTTGACGATCGATGCGGTCCGAGCGGTCCACATGTGCTTCCCATAAAAATGCTGAACACGGTTTTCAGCGGTTTGGGTCGCGATTATTGCGTTTAGAGCCGTTAAAAAACCGATTAACGTCTACTCTAAGGTGACGATGATATTGACAGTTCCACGAGGTTTCTGAATTATTGACTTTTTTGCTGGGTTTTTGAAACCGTTTAAGTGTCATTAATCGTGGTCTCGAGTGGATTGCCGCCCAAGAGAGATAGCAGAATATGAGCAAAAGTAAGGAAGGCAGGTCTAATCGGGGGATCGCGAGAGGAAAACGCCCCATAAATAATTTATAGGAATTGGCCGTGAAGCACGGATTAAAACGTATACGATGTACCAGAGGGGTGACCTTAACTGAGCGGATAATGATTTAATTTCGTTTCGCGGGAGTCGGATAACATAGGCAGATAGGAAAGTTAACTATAATTCCATTATATTTATCTGTAGACTAACGCTCTGTCGAGAAGCGAATAATGATTCATTTTCGTTTCGCGGGAGTCGAATAACGTAGGCGGATAGAAAAGTTAACTATAATTCTATTATATTTATCTGTAGACTAACGCTCTTCAGGCTTTTACAACAGATAGGTAATTGTGCAATGACGGTATATACAGTTAGGAAAGAGATAACGATAACGTGTAAGCATATTAATGGCACGACAAGAAAATAATATACTCAAATATAGATACAATATATTAACTATGTAATCACTACAAACCTGTCCGACGTTAGCGTAGTTTCAACAGGACGGGTAACGTGTATACGATTGGCTATTCTAGCTCAGATTTCGCCGGGTTTGGTAGTAATAACCACAAAACATAATTGAACAAGTGTATCCAGATAAGAATATTGTAAATAAAATAATATGAATTTGCGGCCCATATACACATGAAATAAAAGGATAAAGCGTATGGGGATCTTATAGATGGATGGATAAATGAAACAAATATATATAGGAGTAAATGCAAGTAAAAAGCAAGCATATAAGTACCAAAAACATAGGAGAACATAGTGTGATAGAAATTCGAAGACGGGAGGAACAATAATGTGAAGTGGAACGGATATAGCAAGAGCATGTAATAATGATAAACGTACAAATACAGACAACTACTTGAGACCGATTCGACAGATACTAGCAATCTTTCAACACACCTCTAAGAACATGGTGAGCGGTATATAGTTATCAGCGGAGGCGTCCAGTGCCTTGGCAATGAATGAGCACTGAATTAATCCGACGCCTTGCCTGCGGCACTGGAGGTTTATTTACTTATTTGTTTTATTTGTTTTCATTTATTGGGTTTCTTACAGCCATATAATTAATCAATCTTTGAAGAAAAGACAATAATTGATGCACAGAGTTTTGGGCCAATTACGCGAAAACACATACATACAATCGATAAAAGAATAATAAAAACATGTCCAATAGTGGGTTGTGTGAGTGTGTATCTGTGTGTTTATTTATTTATTTATTTATTTTGTTTTGGGAAAAAAAATTAAAAGCAAAACGATCTTAAAAATCTTCCACTGAATTTAAAAATTTACTTTAACTTACATTAATAGTTTATTGTGTTATAGCGAATAGTACTCTTCCAGTATTATATTGTTCGAGAATATTCACTATCTATGTAACATAGTTATTTTGTGGATCAATCTTACTGCCAATAAAAATAATAATAAATGGTTACAAATTATGTTTAAATTCCGCAACGGAGGGAACTAATACATCCCTGTGCGCGGAGAGCCGCGGGCATAAGACAGGATTCATTGGATGATCCACGAGAAAAGAGCGCCCAAAATTAATTTAAAATTAGGTATAGTACCTTTGAACGATTGTTTTATCTAGGTATGCAGTGTGCACGTGGTGAATATATGGAAATTGATCCCATGATATAGCGGCCAAGAAACGTTAAATTTCCGATAAAGACGAGTGAAAATACGAGGGAACGGGACATGATAATGGTAGATAGTGAAGAAACATCAACTATGATTAGGGGAGTACCCGATAGATTGTGGTTACGGTTGATCAAACGACAATATGGACTGAACTTAGAAATTAAATATTAAAAATTAATTATCGCGCTTGTGAAGCGAATTCAAATCATCCGAAGCCACTGAGTCCGTCCCAAAACAGGCACAGGGACGGAGACAGAGACGGCAACAGAAGGTGGGATCAACTGACATATCCGAGAGGAGATATGTTTTTTTTTTGCCAAACTGAGTCTTAGGAACAAAGACTGGTTTCAGGGGAAGTAGAATATTGAAAATCCTGGAAACACACGACTTAGGACCTTTGGCTGCTAGGGGGGTTTTAAAATGTCAAGACACAGCAGAAATCAGGCAGTTGGTGTGAACGTCTACGGGAGTGTGAAATCCGCGTCGGTTGTTTTTTGAGTGAAAGTTACCGTCGACTTAGAGTGTCCCAGTGGTTGAAAATTATAGTTTAATTTCAAGTGAAAGTTGTGTACGGGTAAATATACTCTTCGACATTGTTTATTGCTCACGTTAAAAGAAAAGGGGGGTACGGGTTTGATTTTATTTTATAAAGGGTAATTAATTTGGCATATTAGAACTTCGGAAATTACTGCGCTTTATTGAGTTGATTAGTCCGGCATATATAGAACTGATATTTGCAGATCTCCGGAAACTAGCTGTGCGTTATAAAGATACCTATTTTATGCTAAACACGCGGGAAATTGTTAATAAATCTTGTAAAAATACCTATCTTATGCTAAATACGCGAGGTCCTGTTAAAAGGGTTTTAACTCAGAGTACGGGTTTGATTTTATTTTATAAAGGTAATTAATCTGGCATATCGGAACTTCGGAAATCACTATGTTCTATAAAGTTAATTATTTTTGTCGTCTTACTAGGTTCACAGAATAATATTCGCAGAATTTCAGGAAAAGGTAGAGTTCAAATTTAGTTAAATTTTCGTTTTACTAAGTATAGTATTGGCGGATCTCTGGAAACTAGCTGTGCGTTATAAAGATACCTATTTTATGCTAATCACGCGGGAAGCTGTTAAAAGATAAAGGAGTTGTTACTAACAGATTCGATTTTAAATAAGTCTTATAAAATACCTATCTTTGCTAAATACGCGAGGTCTCATTTTAATTTTTACATTTGTAAGGCATATAATATTTCGTTATATGAAATGTTTCGATTAGACCGGGTTTATTTTAGTTATCGAAAGAATATTTAGTTTATTTTAATAATTTTTTTTTGTTTATGTTTAATAGTAAGAGTCCGTTAAAATTATAGCGAATAAATTCTGGGATTAAAAATACGTCTAGTGAAAAATATATAGCTGATCTCGCGGGGTATCAGGTTCAGCCCATAATAATCTAGATTTTCATTTCGTTTAAAATTATATAGAGTAATTCCGTGAGAATCGGGGTTTATTTACAATTTCACAGATGTATAAATTCCATTATTCTAGAGAATTATATGAAATAATCTCGTGAGAATCGGGGTTTATTTACCATTTCACAGATGTATAAATTCCATTATTCTAGAAAATTATATAAAATAATCTCGTGAGAACCGGGACTTATTTACAATTTTACAGATGTATGAAATTTCATTATTCTAAAAAATTATATAAAATAATCTCGTGGGGGTCGGGGTTTATTTACGGTTTTACAGAAGTACAAGTTTCACTATTTTATAAAGTAAATAAAATTGCTTCCGTTCGGCCCGGGTTATCTTATATTATATAGGAAAACATAGGTCCCGCGCTATTAAAACATATAAAAACGTTTCATGTGGCCGGGATGATTACGCGCGTTGGGGAAAGTCTATAAGGTAAAAAATATGTTTAATTTGATTCTGGTTATTTTATATTTTATGAAAGATATTTGCCTCGCGGACTTAAACTATGAAAAAATGTTTCAATTAGTTCTGGTTATACTTTAGGAGTGATGTAAACTTCGCGGTTGTATAATTTGGGGTACTTCGTAT